>VZRW01012470.1:76275-293441 GCA_013398125.1 Aegotheles bennettii
CCTTCCATTTTTGGTTTCTATAGATGTGCTCTTGTGAATGGTTTCAATAAAGTTGTATTGCCGTCCTTGGTAGAATGGCAGGGTTGTTGTGACTGGTGCTGCCTGGCAGAGGGAAACCCGCCAGGCTGGCCCAGCCGCTGCCCGCTGCACCACGGGCTCCCCTCGGGCACCGTGTCCCAGCCTCGGTCCTCATGTGCCAGGTGGCACTGGCGCTTGCAGCCCTACCTCTCTCTCTCATATAACTTGGCTCATTGTGGTTCTGCGGGTGTCCCTGTTTTTTCCCAGGCCCCCAAACTATCCCCTGTGCCACAGCGGAGCCTGCTCAGGCCTGCAACTCCCCACGGCTGCATGGCAAAGGGAAACACTCCAGGCTGCTGGAGCCTGCTGCTGGGGATTTCCATGCACCAGCGTGAAGCAGCAGACACTAAAACACCTTTTGTGAGAGGGCTGAAGTAACTCTGTCTGGTAGTCACTTTTTGGAAGACTCTGATGTTTCTGAGCACTCTTTGCAGGCATACAGACACCAAGTACTGCAGGCAGATGTTATATGTGTCTGGCTTCATAAAATACATGACGTGTATACAAGAGAGAACCTTTTTTCATTTTTTTGTGCTTACCATATCACCTTGTCTCTCAAGGACAGCACATTGCTAAAATGCAGGCAGAGATTTATTGGAGGGACTAGAAGAAATTTACTCCTTCTCTCCCCCCCAGCTCACATCTCCCACTCCTCTGCCAGTCTAGCGTCTCCTATGCTGCACTGCAAGCTGGAAGAAAGCAAGCGACAGAGCCAGGGGAACATGTTGCCCCCCTCTCTGTTCCATGGCTTGATGTGGGTAATGTAGCCCTTGTGGCGTAACCTTCTGTGGGAGAGAGGAGGTACAGCTACCCTCATTACTTGCCCCCTGAGTGGATGTGTGTCATCTCAAGTCACCATATCCACTGGGTTGTTATTCTTGTCTTCCTTCCCCCTTCTGGAACATCCTGATAAACAGCCTACAGTGAAACCCACAGACTAACAGTTTTCTTCCTTACAGAGCTTTGAGATAGGGAGGATTCCATGAACAGAGATATCAATAACCTCTTTCTCATCCCAAGGACTTGTAAGGACTCACATAAAAAACAATAATAAATAAAACAAAGTCTTTCAGAGTGCTTAGTGAGTGCTGTCATGCCTGCAGTATGCACTGGAGCATCCTGCCAGAGGCTAGCTTCCGTTTAGAAGCACTGCCACTTCAGATGGGACCCAGGAGTGGATTATTGGACACTGCTTCTTGGCACAGTGTTGGGCCAAAATGACTCTGACACCATGAATTTTGAAGGAAGTGTGGCTCTGCTTGGTCTGGATTATTAGCATTGCACTTCTTTGCGTAACACAGCTGTGTGCCAACAGCTCAAAATCCTGTTTCTCTCTCATTTAGAATTCAAATTTCATGTGTCGCTTTGGAGAAGGGGATTTGGGCTCCTGACTCACTCGGGAATCTTTAAAGTTTTATGCTTAGCTTGCTTTTAGCTATCTGCTTGGACTAATAATTACAAGAAATCATTGCATAAATAAAGTAGTGAGAGTGAGATAATGAGCAAGTATACCGATTTGTTATCCAACTGGAAATTAAAATTCTTACTGTGCTGCAAAATTCATAGCTAATAACTAAGAGTATAACCAGTATTAGACATAACTTAATCTAGTTTTAAGATGCTTGTAATAGATGGACATTCCTCTTCAGAGATAATTTTCAGAGTGCTTATAAACATTATGGTCAGTTTATTCCATTTACTCTCTTGCTTAGTGGTGGATAAGACTTTGGTAAAATTATCTGTGCTCAGTATGTACCTACAGTATCATCCAATCATGTAAATTCAGGGACACTATTTTTAATCAGACAATATAATCGGTACTATCTTGAAATAAATGTTGCTCCTGAGAAGCAGGAGCTCCTATCTTCTCAGGAGCACCATTTGTGTGTCTCATACACAATCAGCAGTATTTATATTAAATGCTATATATTCTGCCTTACCTACTTTGACTTCTTGTCTCTGAGTCTCATCCTATGAACCAAAACAGGAATCACAAGACCCAAGTTCTGACAAGTAGTTTCTTCCCTCAGTCTATTGATGCATACCTTGTTAATGCAGCTTTGTTCAGCACTTTTTTTCAGCCAGCAGTGCTGTGCTACACCCAGTCTGCCCTGTGCAAGCTCTTCTGCTCAATTTTCACTGTAATCTATATGCAGCTTTTTATATATAACCCTCATATCTTCTAAAACTTTGCTGTTTTGTCCATTTCACCACAGTCATATGGATCTCACATTGTCCTGTCCCAAAATGTCACCTTAGATTATCCCCAGAAACACTGTTCTGCTCCTCATTTACTAGAAGGCCACTTGCTAATTGTTTTTTTCTTTGAATGATTGTAAAAGGCAAAATTTTACTGTACAATACTCTCCTGTCTTAAAAAAAATAAGCATACATTTTTCAGATTGCCATTTACTAACAAATATGCTATTCTTGTTCTTTCTTTTTTCTTATCTGGTAAGGGGTTTGTAAGCAAGCTGGATGAATTCATTCACTGGTTAAATGAAGCCATGGAAACAACAGAGAATTGGACTCCTCCTAAAGCAGAGACAGACAGCCTTAAACTGTACCTGGAGACACACTTGGTAGGACAAGATTATACTATGATTACTATCAGTAATTGAAGTGTTCTGCTGTGCTTTTTATTTGATTATTATTTTTTAATTACTAGTGTGCATCTATATTTTAATGTAAGATTTGCAGCATTGCAGTTTCTTTTAATGAAAACACCCACAAATTATTTTCTGTATTTGAAATATGCACTGATAGCTTTTTAAAAATTAAATTACAAACCAGAATTACATTGCAATTCAGAAATTATCTCGAAAAGTGAAAGAAAATGGAAATAGCAAAAGGAGAAAGAATAATGGTTTTTTGCTGATCATTCTAGGATTTTTACTGCACTGTAACATTAACAAAATTCTTACTAGTAAGGAATTCTTATTCTCTCTCTCAGTTTTAACATAGTACAGAGTAATTTAAATAAAATATTTGAAATAATTATTTCAATCATTTTACTTGATAGGCATTTCTGTCTCATAATTAATACAACTGTTCCTAACCTTGTTCTTGTGCAAAAAGCTAAAACATTGCTTGAAAACAGAAAACACGGGGGTGAATAATCTAATGAATATATTACAGTCTAGAACTATGGATTGAGAAATATTTGATAAACCTCATGAGACTTTCACTGAATTGTTCCAGAAGCTGTTTCTGGTTATGAGGAAGTGAAACAAAGATCTAAATTAAACCAGATCTTAAGTTCTCAAAAGCAAAATTTTACGCTGTAGATAGAGAATAGAGATCAATGTATGCTGTTCAGTGGGTTGATATCTTAACAGGCAAACTTCTCTATCTGGTAAAAAAATAAAAAAAAAGATTCTAAAATTAAGCTAAGAAATAAGAAATTCCCTCTGCTGAAATCTTGCCAGTATGAATTGAAACACAACCCAGTGATAGAACTATTCTTAGCCAGTGAGCTGGACATCCCAACTAGATAAAACAGTGCATTAGCTGAACCCACATCACAGCATCAACCCCCAAAGATCAATCTCATTTCCAGTCTCTGATAATCTGATGGTGAAAAATTATTTGACAGTCCCAGGAAGTCACATGATGCATTACAGGAAAAAATGTCATCCCAATCCCTACCGTAATACCAGAGTGATTGTTATTAAATTAATTAAGTATTCATTAACCACATGTACAATTAGAACTGAACTGAAACCTGTCTTCAGAATTTCAGCTATACAGAAAAGTCACTTGTCTCCTTTGTTCTTAAACATTTCTATTGTAGCAGCACCTACAAACAACCACTAGATTAAGTGCCCATTGTGGAAGTCTATCAAATGCAGTTCAGTTTGAAGACACTGCATTTTTGCTTTTCATCACAGATTTTTTATTTTTTGGCAGAGTTTGGATTTTTGCCTTATGCTGCACACTTTCAGTCCCATGATTCCCATTACCTTTACAGGTGCTCTGAAGATATAGAGTACATCATGAGCTTAGACTTCAGAAAAGGCATCGGTCATTTCAATTTGTTTTCCTCTTACTCTGCAACAGGAAACTTTTGGAGAGATGAGTTTTTATGAGTAGAATTGCAATTTTCACTCTTGACTGTATAAAAAGAAACAGTTCCTGGAACAGGGCAATCACCAGGCTGAGTCTCTGTCACAGTCATGTTTTTTCCCTCTTCTTCCATGGGAAGGAGCACAGTAGCTCTTCCGCAGGCAAATGACTTCCAGCTTTGCCTTGTGGTTCTGTGGGAGGTAAGGCCAAAACCATATATCAGACTGGAGTGTGGAGAAGTGGCCCAGAGGCAACTCCTTCATTGCTAGAAGTGGTCAGAATAAATGAATGTTTTTGGCACCTATACAACTTCACTTTCCCCTGTGAGTACTTAGGCTCCCAGCTGTACTCTGTATATCCACATATATTTGGGGTAAGAAAATCTGTGTATGTTTCAGGATGACTATGTTATGAAGCATGGTAGTGAAAAAGTAAAATATCTGAAGAACTGTTCAGTTTCAATTTGATGATGTTATAATTATTTTTATGGCATATATAGCCAGTGAAAAAATCATTCCACAACCTGAAAAAATGTAACTGTGACTTTTCTTTTTGAATTTCAAAAAACATATGCTATCATATTCATTTCTGTACAGCAGAATTGAACTATTAAAATACAGAGCATTTTTATGGTGGGGAAGATAGTTAGTTGTATTAATTAGATTGTCAGATTTTCAGTGACATTTTTCTGTCAGAAATCCTCATCTGTGTTTAAACAGAAGTATATGAACTTCAATTCACATTTAGCTCAATGTTAAAATTTCCCTTGGTTGAGCATTGTAAGAGAATGGTGATCGAGGTCATTGTGAGGGTACTTATACTGTTCATTTTCTTCTTTTGCCAGTCAGGTTATACAGGTTGTTAGACTCACCTAAGAGCTGTTGAAGTAGAAGGGGCTTAGTGCTCTACAAGTTCAGGTTCCAGACTTATGGGTTCATAGTAGAGACACTGGTGGCAAACGACCCTGGAAAACAAAGAAAATGTGTTGGTTCTTGTCTATATACTGCGTCTGCACTAGTAAATCTCATAACTATGATTCCTCACTGGTGCAGATTTTCTGGTCATAGGAGGAGTGAAAACTTGATGTAGATTAGTATTTTTATTTTTATTAGTAGAGACAAGGCCTTAGCCTTTGGCACAAATTATCAATTTCACCACCTGTGATATTGTTTTCTTGGAAATATGTTTGTTGCAATAACAAAATTAGTGCCATAAAGAGAGAATATTTTGCATTCATGAATTAAATCTCTGCTGTCAAAATCTAAGAAAAGAAAATATGGGAGCAGGAAAACAGAAAAATTTATTTGTTCCTTTTCTCATTATCGGCTGGGAAAAGTTTTGCAGGGGAGACAAGGACAAGATTTTGAATATCCTCTGAAGTTTTCAGTATGCAGAATTCTTGACTGTCATTTCAAGGTCCCAATGTGAACTGTTTATAAATCTTGAATTGTAAGGTCTCTCCTCACTCAGCCTTGCCTTTCTACATCTTTGACATTTCAAGAAATGGTGTAGCACAGGCACTTCAGGATAGTTTGTTTATTAAAAATAAACACCACAAGGAACCTACAACATCAACTTGTTAGAATCTTTGCCGAAGGTAATGCTCACATGAGGAGTCAAATCTCTTGAACAGGATGGCATTGAAAGACTCCATTAAAAGAGTCTTTGCATGACATCTTCATCTTAAATTGGTAGAACTCTCCAAACTTGTTCTAGTTAGTTCTTACATGGGGTCTAGTGAGATTCTCCACCCAGGATGTTAATCAGAACTTTGAACCATATGATAGTGTCTGTCTATTGCTCTTGGCCCAGCAAGAGCTGCCTGCTGGCATCTCTGTGACTGTCTGAAAGTTCCACCTGGACAGCTCCTGAAATAAATAGTGAAGCGTTTTGCTGTGAAGGTGGAAAGCAGCCTCTCCTCAAGTTGGTCTGTTGTTCCCAATTAGCCCGTTATCTCATCTGTGCAGAGACTAGCTGAGGAGTTCCCAGGCCACCCAGGGAATTCATGACTAAGTGCACTGTGTGCGCAAATAGGTGCAGTCCTGATACCAAAATACACCACAGTTATAATTATTAACTGTAGGACAAATTGGAATTTCATTCTTAAATCAGTTACAGCTTAAACTCCATAGATTTTTCTATAGATGAGTAACTACACAATTTGGTAGAGTATGAATTTTTTCTACAAATTAAAGGGTAGTCTACATCTGGAATGTGTGCCAAAATAGACAATCTTCTGCTTGGGGGACAGTTTTCTTACAAATTTTAAAACCTAGTTCTCTGATTTTCTGCAGAACAGAAGTTACCATTTGCTTCATTTTAGACAATACCAAAGCACAAATCTATCAATGAAAATGCTCTCATAGACCCCTGGAATAGTGACTGAAGTTATTCTTTCAATTTTATGTGTCTTTACAAGTGAGTAACATTGGTGAAAGTGATTTGGGAGCTGTGTGTTTTCTGTTCATATGGGAGGGCTGACATTGAGCTGCCAACACTTGAACTTCTGGCACCCCTGCAGGCAGCCATCCAAGCTGGCAGGTGTTGAAAACACTAATATGTTTTCATAAAACAGTAGTGGTTTTCAGCAGAAATCTACTTTGCATGAAGGCCTCAGTCAACCCTACTAGAGAAGAAAGTGAAGCACATTTTGACTTTTGTGAAAGATCAGGCTCAAATCACTTCCTAATGACAAGATAGCTTCATTGACCTTACCAAAAAGGAACTTCTGGAATTGGTTTCTGATTCGCTTTATCTTTTGTAGCTCTTCTTTTCTGTTATGCTGATTCTTGCCCATTGGAACCCTCATAAAAATCAGTTACTAGCAGACTCAAAGCGTAGACTTGGTGGTATGCAAATCAGTTCTCATCAAAAACAATATCCTGAAGGCAGCTTATGAACTAAAAGCATCTGTCTAGATGGTACTGCTGTGCTTGTGAAACCAAACAGGCTTTCCTAACAGTTCAACAAATAAGAATTCACCGTGTTGCTCTTGACCATTTTAGTTTGCTAAAAGACATTTTACCGCTCTTTATCCCTGACCTGAAAATATACATTATTTTAGCACCGTAAAGAAGTAAGTATTACTTAGCAGCAAATGAGGAAATGTAAAGAACCACTGAGGAAAAGGTTTAGATAAAAGGCACTATATATATTTGATGAGGTCTGGGACTTTTAATTCTGTAGTCTTTACTTTTCCATTTGTTGTTAACACAGTACTCTTGTTTTCTTTTTGTCATACCTTACTGTGGTGCCCTTAGGTCTTTTGACCAAAGCCGTTTCTGTGTCTAGTGTCATACTTAGAGCTAGATAATGCAAGACTTTTCAATGGAAAACTACAAATGAAAAATATTTTAAATTTATTTGATGGAACTTGTTAAATACTTCTCGCATTATTAGTAGATGTTGACAAAGAATATCTTTCAAGGGAGATAAAATTAATTAAGGAAAGGTCCTCTCTAGAAATTTGAAACTAGTAGTCAGGCATTTTTGTCTTAATGATCTCACTCTTCAGAACTTCTGTAAGATTAAAATTCTGAAATCTTAAGTACAGGGAATGTAGAAATTATACATATATATATAGAGAGAGAGAGTAAAGAGGATTTTTGCATTTTTAATTCAAAACCAGAAGAATGGTCAGAGGTTCCCATGATGATGCACATTCTTTCAAAGTGGCTGTTGCCTTTTGCTCTTTTGGGTAAAACCATGGCTGTAACCCGCCTATGTTTAAGTCTGCAATTTGGCAGACAGCAAATCATTAAAACGTAGGATAGTTTAAGTTGGAAAGGACCTTTAAAGGTCATATCCCCTTCAATGGGCAGGGACATCTTCAACCAGATCATGTTGCTCAGAACCCCATCCAATCTGACCTTGAATGTTTCCAGGGATGGGTCATCTACCACCTCTCTGGGAACTCATTCCAGTGTTTCACCACCCTCATTGTAAAAAGCGTTTTCCTTATATCTAGTTTAAATCTACCCTCTTTTAGTTTAAAACCATTACCCCCTGTCCCATCAAAACAGGCTCTACTAAAAAGTTTGTCCCATCTTTCTTATAAGCCTTTTAAGTACTGAAAGGCCTCAGTAAAATCTCCCCGGAGCCTTCTCTTCTCCAGACTGAACAACTCCAACTCTCTCAGCCTGTCTTCCTAGGAGAGGTGCTCAAGCCCCCTGATCATCTTTGGGGCCCTCCTCTGGACCCACTCCAACAGCTCCATGTCCTCCTTTTGTTGGGGTCTCCAGAACTGGACACAGTACTCCAGGTGGGGTCTCACAAAAGCAGAGTGGAGGGAGAGAATCACCTCCCTCAACCTGCTGGTCATGCTTCTTTTCATGCAGCCCAGGATATCGTTGGCTTTCTGGGCTGCAAGAACACATTGCTGGCTCATGTTGAGCTTCTCATCAGCCAACATCCCAAGTCCTTCTCGGGACTGCTCTCAATGTTCCACTTTACTCTCATTGTAACTGTGGATATAAGGTATCCTTAGAAAAGATGGCAGCCAGTGGTTTCCTGTTTCTCCAGATAGCACAAGGGAATTGTTTGTCAATCATGGAAAGAATGGAGGAGAATGGCCTCCTAGAAAATAGTTAATTGTTCACACCAGGGTTATTTGTTTGTTGTGGGTTTTAGGCAAAAATATTGTGTTCTTTAAAAAATATTAAAATATTTCTATATATTCTGTTTAGTTGAAACTAGAATAGCAAATATTGTTCTGTAGAAAGTACAAGTGGCTAGGATTGCATGGAGTCATTGCAGTACCAGGTGTTGTTTGGGTATGCTAAAAGATCATTTCCATGAATCAGAATTTCTTGGTTTTCTTTTCTAATAAATTGTGAGATCTCTATCTGTAATTTTTACTTCAAATTAGTCGCAAACCTCGTGCCACATTGTAGTGCTTTTCAGCCCAGAATTGTTCCATTGTATTAACCTTCTTAGTCACCAGAACAAGCTACAGTCTGAAAAATATCATAAAGTATCCCTACATTTCAAAACAAATTATACAAGTTGATTCACACTAGCATTTAATTCTCTTCTGTATAAGAAGTTTAGATGTCATCTCCATTCCAAAACAAAATTCTTCTTAAGACATGGGAGTTTTGAGAATTTTATTGTCTAAAGAGAAATTAAATAAGAATTTTCCTAAGTCCAGTATAAATATTCCTGTCCACATCATGGCTCAGCACTTTCTTAGCTGTAAACAGCAAATGCTTTCATACAGAAAATAGATTGTATTTTCACATTTAAGAAATTGTATTGGTGAAGTAATGATGCTTCTGTGATATCTCTTGATAACTGATTGTCTGTTTGAAATGTCTCCTATGTATGAAAAAAATTCATTCTTGACTTAAAGTGCCCAAGAACATCAACAGGAAATGTTGCTGTCATTTAATACTTTTGGCTGTACCTGTGTTATAGTCTGGAGCCAGAGAGTGTAAGGTTGCTGACAGTGAGAAAATCAGTGGTTTCTAAACTGTTTGGACTGTTCTTTTGGTTTTCAGTGACTTTTTTGGTGCCTAACTAAGAGAAAAATCAGGTATATAAGAGAAAATCCAGGTGCATATCCTGCTAATCACAGTACTGTTGTCCTGACCAACACAGAAATACTGCACTTGGTCTGAAATAGTTTCCCATAAAGTCATGCAATGAAGAGGAGCTGACAAATATCTTTTCATTGTAAGGAGAAAGAGTGGGCCATGTTTACGCTCCTAGCATCACAGAAGTAGGGGATTTGTTCTAATGAAGATCTGTTATTACTATGTCTGTTTTTAATGAAGGAAGAGACTGTCCGTTTACTGTCCTCCCATACTGTTGATACCAGCTGTTACCACACAGTCCCACTCAGGAAGTTTATTATGTACTATAGCATAAGCAATAATTTCTTAATATTATTCCCAGAGACTGAAAGTCTTGAATACTGTTAAGAGTGCTACTTTTTTCTCAACCTGTCTTCCAAATTTGTAGATACCTAACCTGTGTAGGTACTTCATTTTTTTATTGGTTCAAACCTTCCCAGGACTCCTTTTTTCTTCTTTGCTACCACCTCAAATTTACATAGTCGTGCATAGGAAGGGGATAGGACCCCATAATAAAAGTTAGCACTGTTGGACCTGCATCTCCTATGATTTTTTATTTTTTTAATTCCTTAATTCTACAGATAAATTAGGTTAATAATTTTGGATCTTAGTTTATTGGTTATATTTCACTAAGGACACATTTTAGTTCACTGTTAACTTGCATAAAACCTTATATCTATACATATATAAAAGACAAATTACATCTCCCTCATATTCCCCTGAAATTTTATAGAAGTAAAATCCTTCAAGGATTGTTCTCAAACTGCATAGTGTTATATAGTGCCAGTGAGTGCTTTTTTGTCTGTAAGTCTGTAAATTTATATTTAAATAATATATATGTATATGTTATTTTTTCCCTTAGTAACTCCATATTTGCCAAGGCTCCTATGCCCCATGCATTTATCTTGGGGTTGGAAAGCTCTGTTTTCTTGGTTGGCTTTTTTCTGCATGTGATAGGACAATAGAATTGTCTTGGTTTTGCTGGGTTTGAATCATAGAATCAATTTTCTGTTAATGAAAACTGCATTTTTGAGGAGACTGCAGTGCCCGATATGGTGAGAATAAAGTTGATAAGACACTTTGCTTTAGTTTGCGGCCAGCCATGGTATGCAGGTTTCAATAGTAATCGAGGTCTTTGGCAGTTTTGAGTTAGCCAGGTGCTAAAGCCAGGAGGAGTGAAAACCAGGGCAGCTGACCCAAGCTGCCCAACAGAAGTATTCCATACCATAAATGTCATGCTCACTATAAAATGGAAAGTTTGCTGGTCACAGGTCTCTTTCCTCAATAGTCACCATTCCTGGAGGATCTTGCCTCATTCTTCTCCCAAGGTCCACTCTCCCATCTGTTGTGACCGCTGCACTTTCACTGAAGCTGTCGTGCTCACAGTGTTTGACTTCTGGCATTCACTGCTGGGAGTGCGCAGCTCGTGACTGCTAGGTGGGCTGAGTATAACTTTGTGTATTTTATGTTGGTATTAGTATTAATACTAGGGGGTTTTATTGTCTTATTAAATGTGTTTCTGTTTCAAACCATGGCTCTTCTTTCCTTTTCCCGATTCCCATTCTTGGATGAGATGGGATCATTGGATGAAAGAAAGCTGACTAAACAAAGACACCACCTTAGGTGTATTTTGATGAAATAGCTTTTGGGCATGGTGGGTCTCCACATGGAAGAAGTGTACCTAGAAATGTGTAAGATCAGCCAGACAAATGTCATCTTGATAGAAAAAAGAGTCTTCTGAATATGACTTCTGCAGATTATTTCCTGGGTATCTCAAGAAGACAAAAAATTATCAAGGACAGTTGTATATGATGGACTGGAAGTGCAGTTCACTATGCTTATGGCAGCTTAGCAATTGTTTCACTGTATAGCTATTTTTTGCCTGTGTGCTTTCCTGCCTGTGTTCTTCCATCCCTCATTGTCTCTTGATAATAAACAAAGTGAGATTTATTTAGGAAGTTCACGTTAACTTTTTTTTAATAACATAAAATGTTTAGACAAACAAAACAAAGATAAATTTACGTAGTGAAACACAAAAAAGAAATTAGAGTTGGCAGCAGAATAATTTACATGAGTTTGAAATATGAAATCTCTGCAAAAATAGACTCTATGCCTTCTAAACTAAATCTGCAAAATAGGCTTCCTGGACAGTAGGACTAACTTCTTTTTCTCCACATCTAAAATTATGCATTCAAATCTTGGCTAAATTACCTAAAAGATGACAAACACAACAAGGAAGGAGAAACAAAAATTTGGAGACCTGAAGTATTTAATGTGAGGAAGATTGTGCTATTCATGTTTGAGAGGTAACAAAGGGAAAAAAACATTGATTGCCTAATACTGGAACGGCAGAATCTGTGACAGAGGAGAAAGAGGTGAGGTGATTTTGCAAAAGTATGAATTACTGTAGGACTATTTGGGTAGAGCTTGTCCCTTTGTGTTTGATTTTGCTGGCCTGTTACATATTCTGTGGCATGTGAAAGACCTAGGCTACTTCTCTGTCAGCCCTTTAAGTCACATTCTTACTCATATGTTTTCATCCAGTCTAGATGTAGAGGTCTCAAGGGATCAGGGCTTTCACTGGTTCCCTGAGGAGGTTATTACACTATCTAATAGATCTGAATTTTGGGAGAAATTTCACTGGTATTTATCTTAATTTTTCTCTTTCTTAATTTAATTTCATTCGTCTCATCTACTATACCCTCTGATACTGTACTATGCTAATAAGACTTCTTCCTGCTTGATGTTCAGATTCATGGAATATAAGTAGATAATAATGTCCCTTTCTCTTAATCATCAATTAGTCAGTTTTGTTTATTTCTATAGTCTTCCAGCATTTCCACCTTTGAACATATTTTGTTTCGTCTTCACTAAACACCTACCACTTTGCCTCTTCATAAATGTGCTTGGTCTTGCCAAGTAAAAAGTACATTCAGATGGAGAATGCATATCAGTGATCAGAAGGTAAAATCATTCCCGAGGTTGCTATAATTATTTCATTACTAAACACTTTGAACTCAGAATGTTCTGTTAGTATGTTTAAATGAATGATAAACTTACACAAAGAAATGGTTTGAGCAGTCAAACCATCTTACATCTGATCTACATCTACAATGTCACAAAGCCAGCATGAGATGATGATTGTGGGATTTCAGAGGTGAGGTTCCCAGATCAGTTTTATGTGAATTTTAAAGGCATTTTAGATTATAATCTGATATTGTGAATCAACATAGACAGTTATACTGTTATTTTACCCATTTTTATCTGCCTACGGATGCCAGTGGAAGGAATTACCTTCAGAGAAACCCAAGAAATTGTTATCTTTTAAAGCTTTCATAGAATCATAGAATCACAGAATCATAGAATCATAGAATCATAGAATGGTTTGGGTTCGAAAGGACTTGAAAGATTATCTAGTTCCAACTCCCCTGCCATGGGCAGGGACACCCACACTAAGCCCCATCCAACCTGGCCTTGAACACTGCCAGGGGGGCGGCAACCTGTTCCAGTGTCACACAATCCTCACAAGAAAGAATTTCTTCCTAATAACAAATCTAAATCTACCTTCTTTTAATTTGAACCCATTTCCTCATGTCCTATCACTACATAATCTCATAAAAAGTCCCTCTCCAGCTTTCCTGTAGGCCCCCTTCAAGTACTGGAAGTCTGCTATGAGGTGTCTCTGGAGCCTTCTCTTCTCCTGGTTGAACAACCCCAACTCTCTCAGCCTGTCTTCCTAGGAGAGGTGCTTCAGACCCCTGATCATCTTTGGGGCCCTCCTCTGGACTTGGTCCAAGAGCTACATGTCCTTCTTATGTTGGGGACTTCAGAACTGGACACAGTACTCCAAGTGGGGTCTCACGAGAGCAGAGTGGAGGGGGATGTTATAGTTTGAAGTTGTGTCCGTCTCGGGAATGAAGGAGTTATTCCATATCAAACCTTCTTGCTTGTAAGCTGAAGAAGTACTGAGCTAAGTTGTTTTCCTTCTCTCTGTTTTGGACTGCAGCTTGCATTCCTGAGGGGAGGGCGAGCGGCAGGGCAGAGCAAGAAGCGGCCNCGGGATTTTGTAAATATATTTATCCTTTTCCCTTCCATTTCCCTTTTTACCTGTTATCCCTTTTTCCCTGTTTCATTAAATTTGTATGGTCTGTTTTTTTTTCAATCTCCAAGCCGTGTGCATTGTTTATTTTCTTCCCTTTGGGGAGAAGTAAGCAATAAAATATTGTCTTGGGGGCTTGCAGTCCGCCCTAACTGCGAAAAGACAGGGGAGAATCACCTCCCTCAACCTGCTGGTCATACTTGTTTTCATGCAGCCCAGGATATCGTTGGCTTTCTGGGCTGCAAGCACACATTGCTGGCTCATGTTGATCTTTTCATCAACCAACACCCCCAAGTCCTTTATCTTGAGGCTGTTCTTATCCATTTTTCACCCAGTCTGTATTTGTGCTTGGGATTGCCCTGATCCATGTGCAGGACCTTGCATCTTGCACTTGGCCTTGTTGAACTTCATGCAGTTTGCATGGGCCCACTTCTCAAGTCTGTCAAGGTCCCTTTGGATGACAACCCTTCCCTCCAGCATGTTGGTGATAATAAAAACATAGAATCATTTAGGTTGGAAAAGACTTTTAAGATCACCAAGTCCAACCGTTACCCTAACACTGACAAGTCCAGCACTAAACCATGTAACTAAGCACCTCATCTACACATCTTTTAAATACCTGCAGGATTGGTGACTCCAACACTTCCCTGGGCAGCCTGTTCCAATGCTTAACAAAACTTTCAGTGAAATTTTTCCTAATATCCAGTCTAGACTGCCCCTGGCACCACTTGAGGCCATTTCCTTCTTATCCTGTGGCTTGCTACTTGTGAGAGAAGGCTGATACCCACCTCACTACAACCTCCCTTAGGTATTGTACAGAGTGATAAGGTCTCTCCTCAGCCTCCTTTTCTCTAGGCTAAACAACCCCAGTTCCCTCAGCTGCTCCTTGTAAGACTTGTGCTCCAAACTCTTCACCAGCTTCATTGCCCTTCTTTGGACACACTCCAGCACCTCAATGTCTTTCTTGTAGTGAGGGACCTGAAACTGAACAGAGTATTCATGGTGCGGCCTCACAAGTGCTGAGTACAGGGTGACAATCACTTCCGTAGTCCTGCTGGTCACACCGTTTCTGATACAAGCCAGGATGCTGTTGACCTTCTTGGCCAGCTGGACACCCTGCTGGCTCATAACCATGGCTGGTTATTGACCTGTACCTCCAGGCCCTTTTCCACCAGGCAGCTTTCCAACCACTCTTCCCCAAGCCTGTAGCATTGCATGGGGTTGTTGTGACCCAAGTGCAGGACCCAGCACTTGGCATTGTTGAATCTCAGACAATTGGCCTCTGCCAATCAATCTAGCCTATCCAGGTGCCTCTGCAAAGGTTTCCTACCCTCAAGCAGATAAACACTCCCGCCCAACTTGGTATCATCTGCAAAATTACTGGGTGCACTCGATCCCCTTGTCCAGATCATTGACAAAGATATTAAACAGAACTGGCTCCAACACTGGGCCCTGGGGAACACCACTTGTGACTGACAGTTAACTGGATTTAACTCCATTCACCACAACTCTTTGGGCCTCGCCATCCAACCAGTTTTTACCCAGTGAAGTGTATGTCTGTTCAAGCCATGAGCTAGCTCACCACCCCTCCAACATTGGCTTGCTGCCCCCAGGCTTATCTCTAGTGAGCCTTGTTTTATCCCCTTCCCCCTTCAAATCTAGTTTAAAGCTCTCTCAATGAGCCCTGCTAACTCCTGCACAAAGATCCTGTTCCCCACCAGCAGGCCTGGTGTCATGTAAAATGACCCATGATCAAAATACCCAAAATTCTGCTGGTGACCCCAGGCTTGGAGCCACGTATTGATCTTCTAGCTCTTCCTGTTTCTTTCCTGCAACTGGAAGGATAGAGGAGAACACTACTTGTGCTGCTGACCCCTTAACCAGTTGTCCCAAGGCCCTGAAGCCTCTCTTGGTTGCCCTTAGACTTCTAGTCACAACTTCATTGCTGCCTACCTGAAAAATTAGTAATTGTTTGTAATATGAGGGCCATACCAGGGTTGGAAGCTTTCACTTCACATCTTTAACCCAGCTCCCATGACGGCAGCTGACTTCCCTAGGAAGTGGGTCCAGTCTGAGTACTTGGACTTCTGCTCCCCTCAGGAGAGAGTCTCCTATAGCAATGACCCATCTGTTTACGGAAGTGGTTTTGAGGCAGGGCATAGGCTGACTTAACCTCAGCAATATCTCCAACCTAGATGAACCATCATTCTCATTATTGTTTGGTGCCGTTTGCAGAGCTTCATACCTTTTATGCCAGGGCACCACGGAATGTGGGAGAGGAGAGGAGATGCGTCAGCATCACTGTACAGGAACTTGTCGCCATTGCCTCTATCCCTTGAGTCACCACATTCAGCCAGGATGGGAGAGGACAGGGAGTCCTCCGCATCCTGAAACCTGCCTGCCTGCTGGGCCTGTCCCAGGGAAGATAGGGTGCAATTCCAATAGTTTATCTCTCTCTCACACTCCTTGATACTCCTCAACTTCCTCGCCTCCTCCTCAAGCTCTGTCACTAAGCAGAGGAGTTCCTCCCCCTAGGTGCACCTCCCAGAGGTGTGCTTGCTGCTCAGCCTGCAGTCTAATGCCTGGCTGTCAGCATGTCCCCATCAAGCTCTGTCTAGGAAGTTGCACCTGCATAATTGGTTCCTTGGCCATCATTGCTGTAGGGAGGGTATATTCTCAGTCTTGAGGAGAGAAGAAAAAGACCCTTAGTGGGTGCTGCAGCTTCAGAGGAGGATTGACCATGTTCTTAAAAACCAAAGATAGAATCCCTGATATTGTTGTAAAAATCAACCTTGTCTATGGAGCTGCATAAAGCATTTGCATAGGGCTTGCATTCTGTTAAACAGGTGGAATGTCATTCAGAAAAACAGCTTAAAAGAAGAAAATAAAAATTTCTTTGTAGTCACCTAAGTTTTATGGACGATGTGAACAAAGGAGACATTGACTGGAACCTTTTCACATGAAACATTAAGTTCCCAGGAAAACAAATCCTAGTGATTTCTAATACTGAGTAAGCTTTATATCCCTGATGAAAAATGTGAGGATTTCCTAAATAAGGTATTTCTCAGTTTATAAAAAATCAAGTAGTTTGATGATATATTTGTAGGTGTAATGTGTGAAATGCAGTATTTCATAGAATATAGGATCTTTTCCCATGTACAAATCTCATATGAGTATCCAGTTTATATAACCATTGACCAATTAATTATGTATTTAATATTACCCTGTTAGAATGCTAAATATATGACCATTTCCATGTTAATATAGGGGCAGCTTACATGGTAGCTATTTTTTTGATTTACTGAATGTCATTGTTAGGTAGTGTTCAGGAGTATGAAAATATCATTACATTATTACATGGCTTATAGGTTATTAACTTTAGTATGTAAATACTAGGCAGCAACCAAACAGACTTTCTGTGGGTTAGAACTCCACAAGAAAAAAAAAAAAAGAAAAAGAAAAAGAAAAAAGAAAAAAAAATAGCCAACTACCTTTCCATAACCAAAATCTGAATTCAGTACTTGGTATCTTGGTGTTTTGTCATAGCAAACTATTGGGACATAACTGTGCCAGGACCAATACAGTTGCAAAAGTAACTGTGTATTAAGAATATGAGAGTACATTTTCAGGAACTGTTTTAAGTTGTATTCCCTTTAAGACAAATGAAATGTGGTAATTAAAAAAAAAAATAAAATTTTCAACATTTTTTTTCTCTTGGAGATTATTGGTACATAGCATATGTTTAATAAATGACATGTTTGTTGCTCCATTTTCTTACAACTTCACTGTGTGTTGAAACACTCTCCCTATCCAAAACATAGCATTGCTGATAATACCTGTGGGAGTTTAGTTATCCTTCCAGGTTTATCTCAGTCAAAGACTCTCATTTCTTTTCTACCAGAAACTGTTCCCATCACTAAATTTCACAATTGAATTATGTCTATCACAGTGATATAATTAAAAGTGCTACATTCTTAGCCACAATATACATTCAACTGTACCTAATTATAGAAGTCCGTATTTTAGTAGTATTGTGATTTTCTCAAAAAATGCAAATTACTATTAGGAAATTTTATATTAAAATTTCTATTTCAAATTCTAAAATCATAGGTCACTTAGGTAATTTTAATTGTCTGTACTGTTGCTCTAAAAATAAATGCTCTAGAAGCAGTGATATTTTTCTCAAAGATATTTGAACATCAAAAATCTACCTCAAGAAAACTAGGTATCAGGGATACCCCAGTGCACCACACATGCTAATGGCATGGTTGACTGAGAAAATTAAAATATTTCTTGTAATACCATCTCATAGTCTGGCAATAGGTGTAAACTTCTGTGTCATTTAAACTAATCTATATTTATGTATACATTGTAGGTTCACATGATGCCTAGTTGCTTATTTGTGTTTCAGAGACACAAAGTACACTGGAAGTAATCGGTTTGACACATCATGACTTAAAAAAAATACATGCTTACACATAGTCTATATGCCTCTGGAAACAAAAGTATTTAATAGTTGACTGTCCTTACTGCATATGTGAATAGATCAAGACCTGGGTTGTGTTTTACCAAATTACAAGGATTTGCTAAGAACAGAGCATTGCAAAACAGTGAAAGTTTGCGTATCTGAGCTCAATGTGTACATACTGTAGGATACTTACTCAATAGAAGTCTCCTAAATTTAAGTACTCCTTCCTTGGAAGTGTTGAAGGACAGGTTGGATGGAGCTTTGAGCAACCTGGTCTAGTGAAAGGTGTCCCTGCCCATGGCAGGGGGAGTTGGAACCTAGATGATTTTTAATATTTCTTCCAACCCAAACCATTCTATGATTCTAAGTATCTACAGCCATAAAATAAGTCCACAGGGGAACTTCAAATAAATATTTTTTCAAATAATTTTTCTCATCCCCAGTTGTACAGACAAACAAGCTGAGAGGGAGAGATTATTATATGCTGGAAAAGCACTCCCCTATTTTCAGTGCGTTCAGAGCCCAGTATAGATCAGGAGGTGCTGCTTTTTTCCCCATGGAGGTTTTTGCAGTATTCTTGTCTGATGGATCAATCAGTTTCCTAAAAGTCAGGTAATAGCTTCATTTTGTGAAGGCTGGGCTCCTTTGCGCCATGCAGTCAACAGAAGATAGCACTCTTGGGGCTTTGTACTTAAAATTTTGGAGTCTTTATTCCTGTTTATTTACAGTTCAGTATCTTTAATAGAACTGCATTGTTCCTGCCTCACTTTTCCTTTCTTGTTAAATAAAAACAGCTGGTATTTATACATAGGTGCATATAAGTGCAGAAAAGTTCATAAGGAAATTTTGCTTGTTGCAGTTTGTAAACTACATTATATACACTGTAGTGCTAAGGATGACATTAACATGTTTTTTTAAAAAGCTGCTGTCAGGCCAATGCACATGTGTTTTCAATAATGTATATGTGCTGTTGTGTGATGTTTAACTGCTCCATAGCTGAAAATGTGTCTGGAAAAATGGCTTTTATTAATTGACTTCCCTCCTCTTCTCCTTTCCTCTCTTCAGATGCAAAGGCTCCGTTCATTATCAGGGGTGAGCAGAGGAGGAGCAGAGCAGAGTACCTGGGTCACATGCTGTTAGAGTTAGAATTTTCTAAATGCTATAAGTAAATAGTATGGAATGAGAAATATCCAGGATGGGAGAGGACCTCTGTGTTTGAAGGTC
The DNA here is from genome assembly GCA_013398125.1 of Aegotheles bennettii. Classification (NCBI taxonomy): domain Eukaryota; kingdom Metazoa; phylum Chordata; class Aves; order Caprimulgiformes; family Aegothelidae; genus Aegotheles; species Aegotheles bennettii. The sequence goes on from VZRW01012470.1 coordinate 95,783, forward strand.
CTCCTCCATTCCAAATATTTAGTCTAATTTTATCTTTAGCTGTGCATATTTGCATTTCTCCATTGTATATACATGTAATACCTGATACGTCTTCAACTCTGTCTTTTTCACGTGTCACATTTTCAGCCACACAGGTATGAGGAACCACGAGCACTGATGATGTACTTGATTGAGGGCTATTCTCTCTATGAGTGTTCCTTATTCATTTTTTCTTTTTTCTTAGGAAACTACCACCTGTAAGAAATTGTTTATATGTGTATAATGCTAAAACCAAGACTCATACTTCACTACATCAACTTACAATTTCCTTTGCTTCTGTTCGCATTTATACTTACACAAATGGTTCCCTCCTTTTGATGCCTCTGTGCTGATAAGAGTTTATTTCTGCTAAATTTCATGTATGTTCATGGTATTTGTGCAACACATAATTTATCCATAAAATCAGAACTTTGCCCAAGGAGAATCTTGCTAGTCAAAACCCAAAAGTTTGGCCCCATCTTTATTCATCATATTTTGCTGCTTCAGTTTAACATTATTACTGGTTAATAGGTGCACCTGAAAATCAAGCTGTATTGTAGTATCTGGTGCGTTATGTTAAATGAATCTTTTCTAGGACCGCAAGTCTCTTTTTTTTTTCCTAATGAAAAAGAATACCTCATCTTTTCCAATTTTCCTATCAAATGCATTCACATCATCTCGAGACACTGCCACATCCAGCTGCATCGATACTCAACTTCAATTATGTGAAATTACACAACCTACTCTCAGGTCCTTTAGGTTCTCTTTACTGTGTGAGGCACATGCACAGTGCATTTCCTGTGAAGTGCATGATTACAAACTATTCAGTACAAGCCTGTTTTAAGTAAACAGTAAATTAAATATTGTCAGTGCTTTTTCAGACATGCTCTTATGAAGGAAAAAAACTTCTAGATTTGGGTTCATAAAACTCTAGATTTAAGAAAGGGCCAGACATAAACTAGGCATCCTTTTTCCTTTTTAACTTCTCTTGGCTGGCCCAGTTGTTCAAGAGCTGGTACAAAACATTATATTCAGATGCTTCTACAAAGAAAATTGGGCTAGACAAAATGCTGAAGGTAGCAAAATTCCTGTTTATTGCTCTTTATTTGAATGGAGAGTTCACAAAAACATTCTGTCACTGTCAGGTACACTGCTTCTTGAAAGACTGTTAAGAGTCTTTATGAACAACATGCCTCTTTCAACCACGACAAATACAGTAAAAGAACATAATGTTGTTACAGTTCTGGCAATATTTTTTTCTGCTACACCAATCAGCCTGACTGCAGGAAGGAAAAGAAATGGTCACTTCCTTAAGAAATGAGGGCTTTTGTGGTGTTTGCAATTTCAGTACTAGCATGATCGCTAGTTTTTGGAGAAGTATAAATAAGTTTTATAAAAACCAGAAGCTACAAATATGTGCTTGCAATGTCTCCTTTCATCTCTGCCAGTTAACTAATTCCCAAGAGAAGGCAAAACTCTTTTCTTTTAAGGGGACAAATATTTTTTCATTCATTCCATAGATATTTCAAAGAAAACACGAGTTGCCTCTGTGTGTTCAGGGCTGCACATGATTTATGATTAAATATAGCAAGTACTCCTTTCTTTATTGTATTTTTTTCTCTTTCTTACAGCAAGTTTGAGTGAGAAGCTCTGGCAAATAATTCACAAATTTATCCAAGTTATCAGTGATGTGTGAAATGGCATAACATACATAGTATATCATGTTTCCAGTTGCTTTCTCTATTACCAGATTTTAATGCAATTTGTAAAAATGAAAAATAATTAAAAAAAAGAAACAAAATGTTTTCATTACGGTTAAAACAGAGATCCTTTGCAAACTAGTAAAAATATTAGTGGAAAAAAGGATGAAAAAATACTTGCTTTGCAAATTAAGAATGCAAAGATCTAAAGCAGTCTGATTTGTTCTTTGAAAATGGATATGAGAGTTAACTCAGAAACACAATATTAATAGATTTGTATGAGTGCACATAAGGCCAGTATATTCAATGTTGTAATTTTTTTATGGTTTCATAAGTAGTGCTATCACCAACATTTCAAAGAAATCTGACAAAAACAGAGCACATACATAGTGGCATAAATTTAGTGTATTTTATAGAACACTTTTACTCCAGATATAGCCTACGGGTTTTGACTTTTCATAAAATCTAATGAATTTCTAGATTTGTCAGCTGTTTCAACACAGATGCACTTTGCTGATCTAATGGAAACATTTTAAGCCCAGATCCAAAATATCAATAGCTTTTAGTATCGCAAATTAGTTTGGCTATTGGGTAAATGGGGATGAGGTTCTTGATAAAGAGCAGCAAGTAATTTCGTACATGTGTTTTATGATAACTGTCTCTTACAATGTCTGATAGTGAGTTTGTTTCTTTTTTTTCTTTTCTTTTTTTTTGCAGAGTTTTAAGTTGAATGTAGATAGCCACTGTGCTTTAAAAGAAGCAGTGGTAGAAGAAGGACGCCAGCTTCTTGAGCTTATTGTATCTCACAAATCAGGTAAATCCTTCTGAAATATTGCAGGTCTTTATGTCTCCAGACTATTAAAGAATGAAGAAGCATTGCTGTAAATTACTGCATATATTCACTTCCTTATGTATTATTAATATTTACATTATCAGATTGACCTTCAAGATTTATAAATGTTTCATATACTGCATACAATGCAGTGATACTTATAAAATGAAATACTGCCTGCAAATAGTCTGTTCATTTTATTTTGGTCTTGCTGCTCAGCTGAGTTTCAATTGAAATCACATCACTGAAAACTTCACACTGACACATTCTTTGATGTAGGTGCTATGGAAATAACATTAAGATAATGAATTAGGATTTCAAATATATATATTTTTTTACATACACTGCATGGGTAATTGCATTGGTAAAGCTTTATTTCCCACTTAAACTAATTCTTACATCAATTTTAATATATTTATGAAGAATAGATTAAAATTAAAAATACCTTTTTCCTTTGGTTAGGCTTGTCTTTTTTCTGCAGAGGCCTTATATCAAGAGAAGGGGAAGAGATATACTGATTTCTCTTTCTCTATCCCTACCACCTCCTATATTTTTAGATGTTTGCGTGACTTGTATGATAATAGGGTTTTAATCAGCATATACTGCTATGGAGTGCCTTTTTCATTTTGGCCTGCTTAGCATGCTTTTCATCCAGGTTGAAGTTATCCTTTGGTCTACTGTTTTCTGATCATGTTATACACTATGCCTCTATTGTTTCACAGCATCAGACAGATCTGTGTAATGTGAAAGCTATAGGAAATTAGTGACTTTTATGTGTAGTTCCAAAAAGGTATAGAAGCCAGAGCAGAGAAGGGTAGTGCATATCATCATATACTTAGAAAACAGTAATATACAGAAACAGTAAATATACAGAAAATATTTACAGGAGTTGGAGGTAAATAAAATATATTTGGAAGATTATGAATGTTTTGAAATATTAGATATTAGAAAGTGAGATTACCATAACTTTCCTTACTGCATAGAAATCAGAGTTTACATGGGATTTTCCTTTTGTTGAAATTGTCAGCTGAAACATAATCAAAATTCAAAATGATGGCTAAAAGAAATATTTTGACCCTATAGCATTGTTTCGCAGTATGAACAATAGTAACACTTGGATTTATTGCTGAGAAAATACATTAAAATTCTTGTTGCATTTATTATTTTAAATATCCTGCTAATTCTTTGAGTAAAGAACAGCATTTAAAGATGCAGTTAAGTTTACAACTTTTACTTTTTTCCCCTTCATTTTGGAGAAGGACTGAAGGACATGCTGCAGATGATTGCAAGTCAATGGAAGGAACTACAGAGGCAAATCAAACGGCAACACAGCTGGATTCTTAGGGCTCTGGATATCATCAAAGCAGAGATACTGGCTACTGATGTGTCTGCAGAGAATGAGGAAGGGACTGGGAGCCCTAAGGTAAGTGGCTTGAAGTTTGCCTTATTTCCTCTTATTTCCGTCTTCTTTTGAACTAGGCACCACTGAAGTTTTCTTTCCACCCTAAGGCTTTTCATTTCTACTGGGTAAACTTTTTTTTATAAACAAAATGAAATGCCTTACTCTGAAACAATAAAAAAAATCTTAGAACTTTCAAGTTTTCCAGGAAGACCTGTCTCATTGTGTGTAGAGGGGCATGGGGGGGAACATAAAACATTTAGTAAACAAAACATAAAGCATCTTTAACATGAATAATCAGAATGGTTTTAAATTGTTTTGTTGCAACTATAAATCACTATAATCAGTGTAATCACTCAGCTCTGACATCCATTAGCCGCTTGGTTACAGCAAATTAACAAAAAAGAGAGAAAGTGATTCATTATCTCATTCCTGTTAATGACTATCAGATGCATTGCTTAATTAGGGGATGGCCACTGTAGTGGGAAGAAGGTCATATGCCTTTTCACAGATCTTTTTGCTTTGAGTTTAAGTCCTCCATAATAGTCCATGTGCTGAATACAATCACTTTAAGAATAAGCTATCGACACCTGTCATCATTTTGTGGATATTAATTATTAAAGAGGGCTACAGTACTTATCATTTGCCAAACTTCATATTTTTAAGAACATTTTAAATAAAAAACAAGTTTATTCAAATTGGTGCAAACAGTGTAGGGATGCTACACACAATACAAATTTAAGCATAAGGTCCATGACCTGTCATTACCATCAGTTGTAAGCAAAGGTGGTTGGGGGAGGGCACATTGGAAGTGTTGATTTTTCCAATGCAGTCCAAGCAAAGAATATGCAGCAGGTCAGTCCAGTAACTCTTAACCTCTTGACGTGCAGTAGCCTGAAATTTATAGAAAAAAATCAAGATTCATGTTTCTAGAATTAACAGAGATGGTAGTGCTGAGTAATAGATTTTCAGATTCTGATGCCAGACAATTCTTTGCATCGTTTCCTCAAGACCAGTTTGTAGTGACTTCTGGCTAGAATTATATTAAATATTCTGGTGTTTTCTTACCATAATTCTACATACCAAGAAGGATCTTAGAGATGATGGAGGAAGAGCCAAGGGTAACAACAAAACAAAAATAAAGTAAAAGACCTATGTGCAAGAGACAAAATTTGAACTGATATCCCTCATCATTTGCATGGTGGAAAATGCTCCTGTGTCACTTACTTTAGGAATTAGGCAGTGGAGCAACACTTGGTTTCATAGTTAGGTCATAGGTCATAGGTAAACAGGCTAGCTCAAAGTTAAGTTTCTACCCACCCTATATAACCCAATGCCTCTGAACAGCTTGACTCATCCATGGCCAAAAGTCTAACTGCTTAATCAAAATTATTACATAAAAAGTGTTCTAAATTCCAGCTTGATTTTGCTATGGAAATTAAGGAATCCCTAGCTTAGAATAATAATATTCAAATATTTTCTCAAAAAGGGAGAAATAGAGGCATAGTTTATATTACAATATTTTTTTCATATAGATAGCTGGTAACCCTTGCCCTGTGCTTTTTATCATAGGGATATGAACATGAAGCAATACTTTTTTTGTGCCTACAGTTAAATAAAAACAGAAGCTGACAAACAAATGACCAAACAAAAAGTATTTTCATGTTATTTCATTCATTAAATCACTTTCTTCTCTGATTCTTGTAAGTATGGGCAATAGTGCAGCTAAATGCCATCTACTTCATGCTGAAAGATTAACTAAAATTAAAATACAGTTGGTAATATAACTGTAGGTTTCGGTTTGCATTTATTTCAAAGCCAAAAGGAACCTAAGAAGTATAATAGGAAATCTAAAGATTATATCTAGAGGGTATTTTTCTTTTTGACTTGTTTGAGAAACTACAGGAACAGTGTTGGTGTTAGAAATCTGTAAAGAAATAGAAAAAGGAGGAATTTCAAAGACCCTAGGAAACTTTTCCCTTAGGACTTTTTAAGTGTGTTTTCATAGTGCTATGGCATCTTTTATGTAAGTAATGGAGAGTGGAAGGGAAAGAGGGACATTCTGCATTTTAAAAATACATTGTCAACATTGGTATTTGAGAATTCAGATTTTGCTTATGAATTTTTTCAGTTTATTGTATGTAAGTTTCATAGTGGTTCATAGTGATTGCTGTAGAATACTTGAGGGATTTTAAATATTTCTGATGCTTAAGCTCTTCTAATGTATTGCATTCTCTGTACAATCTTAGCAAAACAATAAGATCTCTTTTTAAAGTATTTACTAAAACTATTATTCTGACATTTTTATAAATAAAAAATAATAATTACTGTATCCAGCTTAAATTCTAGTCGTATAGAATATAAGGTTTTGCCTTCTTACCCCATTGAGAAGTACCTTTAAAAATAAAACTCAGAATTGCCATGACGCATTTTAACAGGTACTGATTTAACATTACGAGTAGTAAACATGACATACAACACATCTGACCTTCTTTCAGAATCTTAAGACACTTAGCTAAAAGTAGGGGTTTTCTCCTGATGGAAATAGTAAATAATACTCTAAAATATCTGGAAAATAAGAAGAATGTTTGTGTATGTGTGTGTACCTTCTGGAGATGTCTGAGACCACTTCTTTTGTAACTGATCTCTTTATAATCGGGCCACCTCCTCTCCTTCAGGAAAGGCCTACTGGAACAGTAGTGTTTTCAATAAACAGTAAAGAGTGGTATTGAAAAATAATATGATGTACTTTCTTATCTAGTGGCTGTGAGTTACTGTCTGAATATTGCCCTTATCCATTTAACTCCTAGTTTTGTGAAAAAGTTCATTGCTTTCTGAAGAGCTTGTAAGTTAATTGTGTAACTAATGTCCTTGAAAAGTATACAAATTTTAATAGCATTTGCCTCTAGTAGACATTCTCCTTCATTCAAAATTGTATGGAATAGTATTCTTAGGGTCAAGGTATAAATTCTACTCCCAGAAGTCATTTGGACTGTTAGTTCATGACTATAATTTTTGGATCTGTATACTTTTGTTGTGCAAGTAAATATTTCGATTAAGTTTGGGTTTTTTGTGTAACAGTTCAGAGCATAATGTCAGAACCTAAAGGCTGGTAAGTTAAAAAATTATTGGTGTCCTCTAGAAATAGATATGTAGTCTGTACTTCTGGACATGTTCCTTTACAGAATAGTTACTATATTACTCAAAAACATTTCTACTTTTCCATTCCAGCTTCAGAGACATAAGCATGAAACTGGATAAGGTATTGGGCCTAATGCTTAGAACATTTAAGTCTGACTTATTTGTCTCAGGTAAAAAGCACTCTTGGGAAGATTGTCTTCATAGACTTGTCTGTCAGTAGGTTAATGACAGAAGCTGTAAGAATTTGAAGAATATTAGAAGAGGTAAAAATATGTTTAATAAAGTAAACCTAAAACCACAGAAATAGTAGATGGCTCAGAATAACACAGTCTGAAGTGGTTAAACAAACCTTTGTATAAAGGGAAAGGAAAACCAGTGTAACTTCCTCTTGATATGTAACAGCATCCCACACTTCCTTCATCTCCAACTCAGTTGCGCATAATTTTACAGTTTTTACAACCATTCTAAACAAGTAGTCGTCAGCACACAGAAAATTATTTTCATGCAAAAAAAAGAAAACTTGGTGAAGTTGATTAATATCTACCACAGTCTGGGATTCTGGGAATTCTCCTTGACAGACAGTTGTATAGTGACACTGGTCTCAGACCTAGTGGGTGAACTAAACACTCCAGTCCAGAACAACTACATCCTGCTCAGTGTTTTAATATGAGGATGAATTTGTGAAATGGGCAACAAAACAGAGCAAAGGTTAAAGAATGGTAACAGTCCTATATTTTTTACTTCAGATTTGTAACTTGTCCTGGCCATCCAATAATGCTGCTATGACTAGAACATTTAGATTAATACTTTGATATGAAAGGAATGTGCAAATGAAGTGTTTTGGCATCTATGTGATCAGTGCAGAGAAATACTGTATTTGTGAGTAGATATTTTGCTTTTCCTCAGTGTGTTTTATTAGCTCTAGATTTCTAATCTGCAGACATCAGTATGATGCATATATGTAATACTGAAGCAAACAGACCAGTATTTTTTCTTATGTCTTCCATTCTTTAAAAACAGGGAAAATCTATTATTGGGATAGTTTACTTAAACATTTTCAACAGATAACAGAGAGCATGAGTTCAGAATCTAGTGTTTTTACTTACATAATCACTTTGAAAACTGGGTTTCTAGTGTGCTGTAGATTGGAGTGTTACATATAGTATTGAAGTGGTCCGTGCTTTAAAGTTGGCAAAGGACACGTGTAATCGGCCTTCATTTTCTTCTCCTCAAATTAGTTGCCTCTAGTGAATGGGCAGGAATAGCATATGCTAGAGGGATCATTTTACTTGGATTGCTTAGGTTTCTTAGGTCACAGGGGACACACCTCAAGTTTATTTAGTTTACAGTCTCTCTCTGTCTTTCACATGCACAAACTAAGGATCAGAAGCATGCATTCGATCCTGTGTCTCATATTCTTAGTATTGTGGAATAAAATGTCAAGCAAATAGCCATCACTTCATCAGTAACAATCTGATAAATAATGAAACTGAAATCAGACTTCGATCTCTGGCACTGTACAGACATATGGAAAGGGAATTTCATCTGGTGATAAACATGCCATCCTGGTCTATGGCTATCTCATGGCTTAATCGAGTCTTTTCCTGGAGGAGAAATGTACAAGGAAAGTTGGTATTTGTGCTTTAGCAGAAGTAATTTTTTCTGTAATGTGTCCATAATGAGCCATATTTTCATCTAGACATGAGAGAGTTTTATGTCATGAATGCAACACCTTATAGTTCAGACATTAAACTGAAGTTCCAAACACCTTTATCCAGGCTTACTTCCAGTATTGGTAATTACCATCTGCCACCTTAATTCTTTGCAGTTTCAGCTGAATGTATTAGTCTCTTCTGTTCGGAACAACTGAATAGTCTTGATCACAGTTAAATAGTTACCATGTTTCATTGGTGAATAAAATACTTCACAAGAATTTCTGTGCTGAAAAGTATTACAGCAAGTCAGTAGCTCGCCATTCACTACTTCAAAAGATGGTAGTAGGGAAAGTGATTTCCTGTAATTAGAACAGAAGGTTCTATTTTGCCATTGAGGCATAGTCCTAAATTGTGGAATATTTAAAATTCTGTCTGTATTTAAATAGAGTATTATTGTGCCTAACAGCTGAGCAGTTCAAAATCATTCATGTGACATTTCCATTCTGAATCTTTTGAAACTTGGAAAGTCTAGACTAATGATACTGTGGTCTTACTCTTACGTACAAACGAAGCCACTAATTCTGCCCTACTAGGACAGAATGCACTTGCAGTTATTATTTTTCTTGGCTTTAGGTATTTTAATATTTGACATCACAGTATTCTTGATCTGTCAGCTTCTATCATGGGGGGTTATGAACCATGGATGACTCGGTGAAATGGATAGAAAGGGTAATAGTGTGTACAAAATCCTTCTGTAAATCAATAGATGAAATTTTGGTTTCCTGAGGAATAAGCCTGTGTTTCAGTATTTTTACTGGAGCTTGTGAAACACAGCTGAGATATTTTTATATTAGCTGTTATCCAAATATAGGATTGAAAACATCCGTTAAGAATTTCCAAGCTAATCAAAACAAGATATGTTGATGTAAAAATGAAAAGAACCTAAGAGAGCAAAAAGAGGTAATATTTATTTCTTGTAGTGCAGCTAGACACTTCAGGTTGCTCAGTTTGCTAGCTTTTAGTAGTTTGCTTTATAAGTTGCATATTTTTAATCTTACAGACATCACCACAACACCTAGAATGTGCACAGACCTAGCCATCATTGTAACAAAAAGTATCTTCAGGAAAGATTTGAGAGGTGGTAATGAAACCATAATTCTACACACTATTTTAGAGTGGATGACTAAAAGGAAATAAGTGTGTTTTAAAGTAAGTGTAGTAACAGAAGCTGGCATTGGTAAAAAGATGGAAAATTGAATGTGACTGACTTATAGTGAGTCTTAATCAGAAACAAGAAATACAGATAAATGTAATCTCGTGAAAGGCATGTGATCTTGACAACTGGGCAGAAAAGCTTTGTTGAAAGTACTGTACCAGACTCCACAAATTAGTTGGAAAATTTTACATGAGAAATTTAGATAGCAAAAAACCATAGAATTTTTAGTACCTTTTAGTATATTTCTTGTACAGGGTTTTTTATTGACAAAACCTGTGCCTTGCCAAGAAAGTGCCTCTCTTTATCATACTTTGAAGCAAAACTTTCTTCAGTTAAGCAGAAGCTTTCAAAAACCCATATAAAGCCAAAGTATCCCATGTAATCGTCTATGTACAGAATGTTTAAGTTTCTAAGTGAATGCAATCTTAAATTGATACATTGCATGCAGATTAATGTTCATAGAATACCTCCTCTTCAACATAAAACTGCTAAGATTCTTCAGTCTTATATTTTGTGTATATTCTAGAGTAAAGGAATTATATATATAGCTGAACAAGTTCTTGCTTAGTTAAAATGCTTTAACTGAGCAAATAATTTTAGGGTGAAAGATTGTAAATTCAGAACCTCGTAAAACTTGTATTTTAGCGTCACTAGACCAGGGCCTTTTTCACAAGCACAGGTACAAGCAAGCTGAACCTTAAAACTTTCTTTGGTCAGCTCTTTTACAAGGGCTTTCTCCCCACCACACCCTGAGAGAGGCAGGTGTCCAAACTATTGTTCCTTTCCCCAAGGAAGAATGTTACATTCCATCTGGCTGTTCACAAGGATTTACACAGGTGAGATCTTCCAGGAAACTCTGTAAATCAAATCATATCCTTGGTAGACTGCTCTTGTGCTTCTGAAAGCTTGTTGGGGACTGTGCTGATGGTGGGCTGCTTCTCAGCCAAAGAGACTATGTGGATTTTCCCGGTGCCTTCCTCCCCACTGACAGGGAATCCACAGCCTGCTTTACTAAATGGGATGAGTCTAACCCATTGTTTTGGGGGTAATATGTTGTGATAATACTATATTTTTAAGCTGCTAAGGTGCAGGATTAGGCAGATGTGCTTGTAAATAGATTCGCTCTTTACCATTGAAACAGAAGACTTTAAATGTTACACATCTGGGAGAGCTGTATTTTGAAAATGTTTCTTTTGTTTAAATAATTGTAGATTTTTTTTCTGCATGATGGAAAGCAAAAACATCAGAGGTGCCCAAAAGAGATTTAAGGCTGTTGGATGTACAGTCAGCTTCCACATGGTAGAATTGCTGCTGCTTACAGAAAGCTGTTTCTCCTGAGTTGGTAACTGTGTGCCTTTTAGTGGGTAGTAGGAACAATTTTGTGTTTAATTCAGAGTCTCCCTTCACAGAGAAAAGAATGAAACAAAGCAGTCAGTGTCTGGACTGCAATGAGAGAAGATAAATGAATGAGTTCCATCTTAAACCTCTTTCATGATACATTGTTTTCTCATATAGCCATCAACATCCTTGCTACAAATTCTCTATGACAATATTGTTTTCATTGTACCTAAAATAATTTTAATAATCTTTAACAAGCTAAATTTCTAAAATAGTAGCAGAGCTCCTCATTTTTTTCCATTGAATCTAAAAGTAACCTTGTCTCTAGTTTATTAAGCTCATTACCAAGTATGAAATGTAGAGAGCTACACTTTAAAAGTCGTATTTTCGCAGCTAGATTGCATCTACTATTAAGCACAATAATCAATCCTGTTATAAACCATAGGTACATTTTTAAACCAACATATCCTAATATTTACTGCAAAAATATCAAGGCTTATGCTAATTGAAGATGTGAACATGGACTCCAAGGCATCTGTGATATTTATCGTATGCTTCTATTATTTTTACACTTTGGTGATTCTAGATACTGTATATTGATTACTTTTGGCAACTATAGGCTCTCTGACAGCCATCACTGTTAATAGAAACAGTTATGCTTAAATAGTTAGCAAAGAAATTATGATTTTTTACTTTAGACAAGGCTACTTTCTATTAAAACATAGATCAAGTTCAGTTTGAAAGATGTTTTAAATCTAAGTTACTCCACTGAGATCAAGTGCAGACTGAGAATTTGATGAGAACAGATATTTAAACTGACTTACACCCAAGGGGTAAATTTTATCATAATGCTATTTGAATCTTTGAACACTATTATCTGAAACTCTGAAAGTATGTTAGGCTATTGTAACTTCACATGCATAACTGGACCAACTCTGACAAGTTTTATTTAGGCAAAACTGCCAGTTGGGTTTGGCCTGTGTTTGAAAATACAAAAACACAAGTGTATTTGTGCATGTACATTAACACATTTATCTTAGGTGACTTAAACGAAGATTTATCCACTGAAAGACCTTAGTTTTCTATTTTGCCATTATCTGTTCATTCTGCTTTCTCTATGCAATTGAATTGATGCATTTTTGTTCTGTTATTTTCAATAGAACATAATTTCAGCAGTGAATATAGGTGGAAGGGTTCTCCTATTCATGTCTGCCTATTGTTTCAAATGATTCTCAGATTTCCAAAGAAATACACATTTAATAAGTTTAGTAACATGCACACACAAATACACAAATTCTTTTTACTGAAAACCAGGCAGCTCTCACTATAAAGCAGAAATTTCTAGGATAGCTTGTCAAAGCTATTACTTGTCTCCCAGGGAGATGGTGGAGTCACCATCCCTGGAGGTGTTCAAAAAATGTATAGATAAGGTCCTTAGTAACATGGTTTGGTGGCAGACTTGGCAATCCTGGGGAAACAGTTGGACTTGATGATCTTGAAGGTCTTTTCCAACCTAGCTGATACTATGATTCTGTGATCCTCTTCTGTGTGGACTCAGAATCCTGCGTGCACGCTCACGGCCAAGTTTTTACAGTCACAGGAGAAAGAGAGCTTTTTTCTTCATTTATTTTTTGAGTTTGAATTCAGAATTTGATGGAACAAACTAAATTCAGAAGTAAGCAAGTGAAACAAAGGAATCCTAGATGACTGAAAATGTCTTAGTGGAACAAGTTTGTGGTTGGCTTTATAGACAGTGATCATTAATAAAGCACATTATTTGAAATATAGACTTTTCCATTAACTTTCCTTCCTCATCTCTTATTCCTGCTCCCTCACCCTCCATGCCATCTGTTGCTCTTCATCTAGTTCAGGTTTTCACCAGGATCACAAGTGAAACAAAATACAGGAGTGTGTGGGAAGAGTCTCTTCTCACAGGGTTCACTGCCTGGTCTGACTCAGGTGGAAGTGCAGTAGGACTGCAAGCTAGCGCTCTATAGACATCATAGCTGATTTGCAGACCAAATTTGTTCTGGTCAGCTCAAAAGAAACTATAAATTTTGCGTGTGTGTTCTACAGGCTTCAGTGGAGTAGATTCAGCTTGCCTCCTGTACTGGGATGCTTGCTTTTTTTTTTTTTTTTGGTACCAAACTGTTCCACAGTTTTGCTTTAAAAAAAATATGTTTAAAACATAGTTTTCTCCTTTTAATACAATCTCTAAAAATCCTGTACTTTAAAAATGGCATCTTAATATTGATGCTGTTGCCAATTGTCATTACTAAAGGTTGTTGCGTCAGTTAATAACATTCTTTTTCATTTTATTAAAATTATATTACTGCTCTGAAAACAAAAATTGCTGCTTTGTTCAATTGAAGAGTGACTGGCATGGCACTCCTCTAATCTTTAAAAAGAAAAATTACTTTCATTGTATTTGTGCATTAAATTAAGTGTTCATATCTATAGAATAAACTAACATCTTATAAATATTACTGTGTTTAATTATCAGTTCAGTATTTGAGTTTTTGCTGTTATGGTTGATGTCTAAGAGTGATTAAATGTGTAATAGACAACAAAAGGAACATTGATGTGAACAAAGATACTATTAGATAAAGGTAAATTTTATCTTCTGCATGTTTTTATTCTTTTTAAAGTATTTTAATTACTTTTATATTTGGCATGATTGGGTGGTATTTCCTTTTTATCAATTCAGTTCCTATTTTAGTCTTTCAGAACAACATCATGTAACAACGATTTATCTGTAAAATCTTTCAGTTCTAGTCTCAGCTGTATACATAAAACAACTATTCTTCATTGAGGTGCTCACAAAAGGGAAATAAGGTAAAACAATATTTGAAGGAAAAATCTGCTTGGACATCCTGCATTTTAAATCTGACTTCTTAAATGTCTTGTGACGTAATACACTTGACTATACTTAAACTTTAGATTCAGATGATGTTACAGATTTTGCTAGTTTTTTAAGCTAAGGCAACAGAATACCATGCTGAGAATTGTATGACCTGACTTTACATGTATCTATGTTATGAAAAAAAAATAAATCAACATTTTCAGTAGAGTACTTGGTGATATATAGACTTACATATTAAAAGACTGCAATATTCTTATGCTAAAAGCATATGCAAGTTTGTCTGTCAGCTCTAGTAACTTGTGGATAGTATTTTTGTTGTATATTTTTTTTTTTTTTTAGTATTTTGCCAGGATTTTTAATTAAGCCTTTCCTATAATATCTCAGATGCTTCTAATTTATTGATAATTATACTTATCCACAAGGTAGTGTGGGACATACAGTGAGGACTGTATCACATTTAGAAATTTAGACTTGTTCCTTAAACACTTGAAAGTAACTGCAGAAAAATAAGTGTGGTAGTAGCGTACTTAGCCACATCCCATGGGCAGCTGTAAACATTAATGACAGTTAACCTAAGATGGCTTTAAATGTAAAATGGGATTTCTGACCAGGAGACAGGTGGTATGCCATATTCTTTTATAATGTCCCCATAGCATGCTTTATGAACCATCACCAGGCCAGAGAGAAAGAACAGCTCATCTGGATATGTACACTTTATTTCTTCGTCCTCTTTTTCTTCTTTACAGTCATGTTATAGAAAGGAGCCAGGCATTTAGCACAGAATGCCTTAATCCTTGAGTTTATGAGCCCTAAAAACATCACAAGTGTGGCTGGTGCTGACAGGCCATGTCATCCCTTATGAAATGGAGAAAAATGGTGAGAAAGGAGAGAGAAAATTGCAAAGAAAAGAGTTCAGATCTGCTTAAAAAGCTAGCACCATGGATTCTGAAATACTATGACTTAAAGCTATGATATACAACAGAAGTCTAGAATGGTGCATTTATGATAGCTTACAACAGTTCAGAGGAGGAGAGCAAGAAGGAGGTGACTGAGGTCAACTTGCCTTTCTGTCCTTGATGTTAGTTTGGTAAATTTTTCTGAAGATTGCAAGGGTGTTAAGTACAAATATTAACTTGTACAGTCTGCCCTTCCTATCTTAGATTTGAGATGCAAGAATTTAGTGCATTTTATAATAAAGTACTATGAGAACAGCAAAAAAGAAGAATGCAAGAATATAGGGTCAGTTTCTACCTTACAAACTGGATGTAGTAAGATGAAACAGCCCTGAAGCAAGGAATGGAATTATATACCTACCTATTTTTTCTGTGACAATTAATGGGTTAGTTCGCAACACTGTTATACAACAATAGAGTTTAAAAGTTAGTTTCATAGGTTTCTAACCTAATAAAATATGTTAAAAATATGTTGTTTATCCATTGGACAGGCAATGTATTAAGGAAATAAATAGAATATATTTAAGTTCATGTTTTTGCTAGTTCATTCATTTGGGTCTTGATTTTTAGTCTTTAGTACAGATACTGTATGAAGTATCCATATTTATCTCAGTGGACTTATTCCTGACATGTATTGCTACAAAGACATTTGTTTGTAGAGTGTCAGCTAATTAAAATAAATCTAAAACTAAACATGAAAAATGTTGATTCCCAATTCAGTGAATCCTAGCAATATTATAATAAGTTTGGTTTTAATTCTTGTAAAACATATTAAAATTAACTTTTCTCCCATTTACGTAATGCATATAACTAGACTTCCTTCCTACTGTGAGACAGTTTCATTTATTGTTATTTGTAAACAGCTTAGTAAAGATGCATAGTGGATTGGTCTAGAAACTCCTTGAACAGTTTCTTTTGAAATAACACTACATACGTTAAGCTCAATTACACATCCAAACAGCCACAGCACACTTTTGGTAATTTATTCATTGATTTAACATAGTACCCAGAAGAGTCATGCCTGCTGTCAATTTTGTAATATATTATGTTTTAAATATACTCATGCTCACCCATGCACGCCATTAAGGTGTGCATAAACCTGTGTTTTTCTCTCTTGACAGCTATAAATGTTTGTTATTATTACACAAAACATATGTTCATGTTGTTTTTGTCTAAATTATTCTATCTGGGGCTATAAAGTTTTAATGTTATTAGTTGCCCTTAGAATTTTAATGTTTCACTGCTGTAACCTTCTTAGGATTTCTCTGCAATTAAATATAAACTATTTCACTACAGCCTGGAAGAACAATATATTTTATACAAATAATAAAAAAAAATCTTTCCTGCTCCATTTTCTCTCAGTGTAGTAAACTGTTTACTTGACAGGGTTCTATATACAGCAATCCTACCTGTTATATTTTCCAGAACTGAATAGAATACTACACTTTCCTACCATCTTCTCATTAAGCAAATAATCTAGTTTAACCACTTTAAGAAAGGAGATAGGTCATAAGCAGTTTGCTTTGAAGGCCCTCTCTCTGTTGTTCTCTGTTGTCCCCTTACTCAGTAAAGTAGCTCTATTACAGAGGAAACCCCAATCAATGTAACATATATATTACAGAAAAAGCTGGGGCTTTAGGGGATGGCATGATATTAGTGCAGAAAAATAATTTGATTAAATATCTCTTGTGTTGTCTTCTAAATAGCAACAGTGTTTGCAATAGGAAAATGTATTATTTCCTTCCTTTCAGTTTTCAAGGCCTTTTTCTAAGGAAAGAGAGCAGATGAAAATTCTGTATACTGGATTAAGGCATTATATAGACCTTTCTTCATGTGTTTGGTGCCAAAATACCCTCTCATAGAGCAAGTAATGCATAACAGTGTCATGCAGATTTAAAATATCTGACTTGTATTATGTCATTTCTAAGTATAACACACACGTATTTCCACTGGATTTCATCAAATTTTGTTCCACAATCTGACTACAAGTCCCTTTGTGTGTAAAGGAGAAAGAAGGAGCAATAGGGATCAGAACATTAAAAGTAAACTGATTAGAATATGCTTGCTCTCTTAAATTGGTTAAGTAAGATTTTTTTTTTAAAAAAAAAGGTTATTTCAAACAGAATTTGGGCAAAATGCTTGAGATAATTCAACCTGAGCAATTGAATTGGAAGGTGCTTTGTGACTCATATTAAAAACTTGACATCAAAATAACTTGCCTGACACTTTTAAGAAAGATATGAAGAGGACGTAGTTAATGGCATTAGTAGCTACAAATGCTTTATATTTTTGAAACACAGCATACAGAAACTTCAGATTGCCTTTAGAAAAAAGGTATTTTTTACATTTTACAGAGAAAGAAACTGAGTCAGGGGGGCAAAGGACCTTCTCCAAAATTACAGGGAGAGTCGTTAGGCCAGCTGGAATTAGAATTCGGGATTTTTGTCTTCTAGCCCTGTGTTGAGCTCACTGAACCAGTAATTCTCAGACTTCTACAGTAACAAAGATCCATTAATATTTAATGCTTCCAGGACTCTGCCAAAAAGATTTCTTTCTTTATGAAAATGAATTCTATCCATCCAAATTTACTTGTTTCCTCACTCTTCTTTATTTGTTCTTTCATTCACTTTTTCTTTTCATTTCCTTTATGCTCCTGAATATCTGTCTTTTTTGAATTAATTTTTCTTTTTCCTCCTTTTTTACACGTGCTGTTAGAGAATTGTGTCTTTTCTTCCACAACAATATTTCTTTTTTTGTTCCTTATTTTCCCTAGGTATCTCAAACCTGCCCTCAGAACTGTTCTGTCTTACAGGGCCAGAGCTTCTGCTCACAAACAGTGTTTCATAGCACCCTAATTTTCAAGATTTTAATTATATCTGAAGCTTTGCCAATTACATGGTGAGCTTCTGCATTGGAAAGAATAAGACCACAGCCTTCTATCCTCGGAAATGAAAAGCCTATAATAGAAAAAAATGTACCATTTGTTGAAGAATAGAGATAACACGGAAAAAGCAGTGTGTCAAGGTACTTGGTTAAACAATAATCTCTTACAGAGCACTCATTACTGCTAAATAATTGACTGTGTTGGGAGAAAGGTTTCTATGTGAAGAGAGGTTCAAGAAGGTCAGTTATCTAGTGGTAATGACCGTAGCGGTCATTAGAGGGTATTAATGCTATTAAGAACAGAACTTTAACTTTTTATTGAAGTTTTTATTTAAATTATATTAACTTTGATTCAACTTTTAATTGAGGTGCAACCATCCAAATTCTATAGTCAGGAACCAAGAAGTAATGAACATAAAATTACATGTTCTTCTGATAGGCTGATGGGTCTTTAATATATTATAATTTCAGGAGTCTCTACAGAGCAGTTATTAGTATAAAACTATTCATAGGTATTCTATTTGAATTAGGGGTGGGTGACTGATTTCGGAACAAATCCCAGGTTGACCTGCAGCAAATGCAGATGGTATATTTTCTGAGTAAAAAATAACTCCTTTTCATAAATACTGTTGCATGTGGTCTCAAAACACTTGCTAGGTTAAAACAAAAACCACTTCATGCCTAAAATGATTGGTCTTATAAACCTGATGCATGGTGACAGCAGCACTGAATTTATTCTGAATTGAGTTTATAGTTCCATACTAAGTTCAGTACTTGTATAGAGAATCTCATGCTGATAATAAGTAAGTGCTGTATTACTGTTGTTCTTCGAGCCCCTACATGACTTAGAGTCAGGGAATGTCTGGGGCTCCCAGAAACCTGAAACATGAGCTACTAGGTGGAAGGATTGAACCAATACATCAGTAGCCCTCCAGCTCCATCTTTCTATGTTGACTTTTTCTCTAGGCCATTTTGGGAATAGGCTGCTGAGTAAGTCTAAAGTGCTGGAGGGCTAGAGAAGAGGTATGAGACTGTAAAATGAACTCCTAGGGGACCAGAGGAATATCACATCATGCCAACTTCTAGTCTTCTTGCAACAGAATTTTTTGTCCTTGCCTTTCTAACTTGAGGACATAGTAGCATGCTTTAAAATAACACCAGCAGAACAAATATGCTACCAGAACAAAACGCTAAACACTATGTTTCATTCACACAGGGGAACGATGAGCAAAAGAATGGCTGATATATGATAGGAGTTAATCACATTGTCAAGTGCGCATCTGGGCAGGTGCTGAGAGACTTTGTTAAGAAAGGAACAGCGTAGCATACAGAGGATTGCAAGCTGAGCAGAATCCTCCATGCTGTCATGGCAACTTTTCAAGGTACAATTTGAGAGCCAAAAGCTATATTGTGTTTATGAAAAACTGTGACATTAAAAGAGATCTAGCAGTCCTATAAAGTAGCAAGGAGAAAAGAATCTGCGGGTGAGTTATTTATAACAAAGGAGAGTATGCTATCCAAAAGATTTTTTTGTTGCTTTTATATTTCTACATCAAATAAAAACAATGAGGTTAAACAGTAGTTATTTATTGCATTATTATCTGACAGGTTTTTTTGCAGTGAGGAAAACTCAATTACTAATACTATTAGTGCCTTGAACTTACTACAGAAAAAATATCCTGGGTTTTGGATTGTCCTGGGTGTTTCCAGAACTTCTAGGATGATGCTCAATTTGCAGTTCTGTTTTCTGTTATGTGTTTCTATAGTTCCATTGTATCGAGTGATGTACAGTTCTATAAAAGCATTCTCTGCTTCTAAAATCCTTTGAGCTTTTTTGTTTTCTCATAATTACAGACTTTGAGAATACTTTGTATTAAATTAGTCTGCTGCCATTTTCTTGCAGGAAAATTTGCTATATGAACTGATAATGTCTTTTTCCCGTGTAAAAAGAAAAAAAGTAAACTGCTTTACTTTTTTGGTAGGAAGCCAGGTTTTTGTCATTTAGACATGTCACATCATTATGAAAACATCATGCATCATAACACAGCATAACAATGTGATTTGCTGAGATGCTGACTCTTCTTGAAATATCATAAGGTGATGTGTGCATATTTCCATGCAAAGAACTACCTGAGTATTTTAGAACATTTTCCTGGGGCTGCCTGGTGCAGCAGTCTAGTATATTAGCCTTTGGAGAAGATAGGTTCTAATAAGTAATGTGCAAGTATTTGTAGTTCTGCTTCATAGGTACATGATATTTTCATAAAATCATAGAACATAGTACTAAAAGACATTTTAGTAGGTCATTTAGTGCTCTGCCCTGCTCAATGCACAAAAAGTTAAAAATCACATCTGAATTGCTTTTGCTGTCTGTCTCTTTTCTTAAAAACAGTCTGTGGTGGGTATTCTATAACATCCAGAACCATTTATTCCAGTGCTTAGAAAATTTGAAAGCTTCTTCCTCCTGTTTTGCCTAAATTTACCTTCCAGCAGTTTATGCACAGTTGTTCTTGTCCTATTCCCAGAAGACACAGAGAATTGTTACTTTATTCTGTGTGACAAGCTTTAACATATTTGAAGATAGCCACCAATTCACTATTCTGTTTCACATTGCATAGGATTGCTCTGTCAAATTTTAAACTGAGTGTAAAACTAATAATAAATGAAAGTCAAGATAAATGACTTTGACAATAAACGCCAAAAAAAAGAGCAGAAGTGACTTCCTCTTCTCTGTGGCCCTCGAAATTCAAACATTATTGCAATATTCTGCAGTGTGGCAGAGAGCCTTCACTGTATCAACAGTCTCAGGAGGACACTTCCATCTCCTCTGGTCCTTTGGTACCAGCTCTGTACATAGTTGTTTTTTCTCACAGTAAGACCAGTTCCATAATCTATCAGACACAGTGGAGGATGACCCTGGAAGTTGAGACACTGCAAGAATGTCTAAAGGCAAATGACATTTAGTCACCTGCCATCCTTCCAGTCACGAATTTATTGTTGTTAACCTACTGAACTGGTATGACATTTAAACAAGATTCAAGTAAAAATGTAAGAACAAATATTCAAGAGACATCATAGAATCATAGAATCATTGAGGTTGGAAGAGACCTTCAAGATCATCCAGTCCAACCACCTACCCACATCACCACTAAACCATATCACCCAGCACCACATCCAGACACATCTTGAACACTTCCAGGGACGGTGACTCCACCACCTCCCTGGGCAACCTATTCCAATACCTAATCACTCTTACAATGAAGAAATTTTTCAAATGTCCAATCTGAGTCTCCCCTGCTGCAATTTAAGGCTGTTTTCTCTCATTCTTTCACTATGGGCACACCAGAAGAGACGGATCCCTACCTCACCACAACCTCCTTTCAAGTAGTTGTAGAGAGCGATGAGGTCCCCCTTGAGCCTCCTCTTCTCCAGAATGAACAACCCCAGCTCCCTCAGTCATTCCCCATAAGACATATTTTTCAGTCCCTTCCCCAGCTTTTTTGCCCTCTCTGGACACGCTCCAGCACCTCGATGTCTTTTTTGAAGTGAGGTGCCCAAAACTGAACACAGCACTCGAGGTGCGGCCTCACCAGTGTTGAGTACAGCCAGACAATCACTTCCCTATTCCTGCTGGCCACATTGTTCTTGATGCAAGTCAAGCTGGCATTGGCCTTCTTGGCCACCTGAGCATACTGCTGGCTCATATCCGGCCGGCTGTCAACCAGCACCCCAAGTCCCTTTCTGCTAAGCAGCTTTCCAGCCACTCTTCCTCAAGCCTGTATTGGTGCCTAAATGATGAAATAGTTAAGATGATTAGAGAGGGCATAAATGAAGTAATAAATTATGCACCTAATCTTTAAAATGACATCAAAAATTCTCTCTCTCATTCAGACCAGTCTCTACTTGCCTCCTGTCAATGTGGGAGGTAGGACCTTGTGCATGCTCTGCATATCTAAGTCAGATCTTCTAGAGAGTCAAGGCTGTTTTAATCCTTTACTCTTCAAAGGTCCTGTTTTCTTCTTCCATAGGGAAGACTTTCTGACTAACCTCCATATTAGAACAAAGTTTGTTTACCTTTGGTAAACATGTAGAAATATTCTTTGATTGTACTTGGAATGATCTCCTGCACTTGCTAGTAAACAACTGTTTATTCAGGTAAATGTACACTTTCCCCATACTCCTTTTGTTGCTACTTTAAATTTCCCCTCAATGTGTTATGTACCTTTTGATGGACCTTAAATTCTATAGTAATATATATGTTAAAAAAATACAGGATAAGTCAGTTGTTCTTAGCTTTTTACCATCTCTTGACTAAGACCAGTGTCACGCACAGTTAACAGCTTGGGGGTGTTTGATCCTCAAATTTGAATTTTAAGAAGACCTTAATAGAATACAAACAGGTAAGCAGTTGGACAGGTGGCCAGATAAAGGCAACAATACTTTAAAGTCCTCATCATTTAAATATTAACACATGTACTTATTCATCTGATGATCTTATTAAAGACAAAGGAGCTATTAACATGAAAAGAGTTAAGCATGTTCTCAAGGGTTGCCAGAACTGAGATGTCTGTAGAAACACCACGATAAATGGTAACAAAAATTGGTGGTGGTAGGAGTTTGGAGAAATGGAGGAATACAACAGGAGGAGTAGGCATGCCACGCATGCATTATGGTAGCTAAAATAAGGAGTCAAAGTCATGTCTGTTTTTTTGTCACAGTCCTTTCACATTTGCCTTTTGGAACTGTAGGCTGGGGTAAAGAAGTTGTGGAGAAGTGAGGTGTCTGAAGCAGGCTGAATCTGGTGAAAAAATGAAAAAACAATGATAAAACCATAATGAACTGAAGCAATTCAAAGTAAAATAATGGAACAAGAAATAAGATTACTATCTTTTCCTGGTTACTGACTAAGCAAGGGAGAGGGAAGATCTAAGCTTGTTGAGATCAGAGCTGCTGTTACTATCTGTCATAAATCAGTATTTTTGGTTTTTAGTGGTGGTAAACCAATGGGGAGTAGAAATGACACCATGAAATGGTGCAATTATGAATGATACTCAAATTGTATATGGAGAAGTTAAACTTCTGAAAAGACAAGAGGGCTGAACAGGCTAGGCAAACCTAAAATTAATTTCCCTTGCTTTTGGTGCAAGCTGAATGGTGAGTTCAGAGCTCCCCTAGAAAAGCTGAGCTGTTCTCAGGAACTTTTCCCAGAGGAGTGGTAGAAGTGAAGACAAATTTTCATGCTGTCAAGTTTATTTTGGGAATTTTGTGCAAGATCAAGTTGAGTAGAGTTTCTTGCTTGTAAGAGTGCTAATAATATTATCCCCAAAAGAATGGGAAAAAAAGCCTGTAAAAACTGTTGACTACATGAATAAACATGAATCATCGTTTGACAACTCTCCTATGAATTGCACCATTAGGCTCACGTAAGCTATGTGAGCAACATTTTGTCAGAAAAGTCAAATGACCACATGTATTGATTTTTAACTGTAATTGGAATAGCTTAGTGTCACATGGTATCTGGTTCCAATTTGTGACTTTGATTTGTAGGGATTGTGAACTAATCTCACCATTGCATGTTACATTTGTAAACCAAACTTTTAAATTGCGCTGATCAGACATATGTAGAAAATTACAGCTGCACTGCAGGCTTGCACCTGTGCCTGGATTTAATCTTTCCTACTCTCTACTCAGGGCACATGTATATAAATAACTAGGTGGAGAGATGATGGTAGCGCGGTAGATGTGGTTTATCTTGATTTCAGTAAAGCATTTGACACTGTCTCCCACAGCATCCTCGTAGATAAGCTGATAAAGTATGGGTTTGGTGATCAGGTAGTGAGGTGGATCAAGAACTGGTTAAAGGGAAGAAGTCAGAGAGTTGTAGTCAATGGGACAGAATCTAGTTGGAGATCTGTGACTAGTGGAGTTCCTCAGGGGTCGGTACTGGGACCGGTGTTGTTCAATATCTTCATCAACGACCTGGATGAGGGTACAGAATGTATCCTCAGCAAGTTTGCTGATGACACTAAACTGGGAGGAGTGGCTGACACACCGGAGGGTTGTGCTGCCATTCAACGAGACCTTGATAGGCTGGAGAGTTGGGCGGGGAGAAACTTAATGAAATTCAACAAGGGCAAGTGCAGAGTTTTGCATCTGGGGAAGAACAACACCATGCACCAGTACAGGCTGGGGGCTGACCTGCTGGAGAGCAGTGTAGGAGAAAGGGACCTGGGGGTCCTGGTGGACAGGAGGATGACCATGAGCCAGCAATGTGCCCTTGTGGCCAAGAAGGCCAATGGCATCCTGGGGTGCATTAGAAGGGGGGTGGTTAGTAGGTCGAGAGAGGTTCTCCTCCCCCTCTATTCTGCCTTGGTGAGGCCACATCTGGAGTATTGTGTCCAGTTCTGGGCCCCACAGTTCAAGAAGGACATGGAACTGCTTGAGAGAGTCCAGCGCAGAGCCACAAAGATGATTAAGGGAGTGGAACATCTCCCTTATGAGGAAAGGCTGAGGGAGCTGGGTCTCTTTAGCTTGCAGAAAAGGAGACTGAGGGGTGACCTCATCCATGTTTACAAATATGTAAAGGGTGAGTGTCAGGATGATGGAGCCAAGCTATTGTCAGTAATGACTAATGATAGGACAAGGGGCAATGGTTGCAAACTGGAGCATAGGAGGTTCCATGTAAATATCAGGAAAAACTTTTTCGCTGTGAGAGTGACAGAGCACTGGAACAGGCTGCCCAGAGAGGTTGTGGAGTCTCCTTCACTGGAGACATTCAAAACCCGCCTGGATGCGTTCCTGTGTGATGTACTCTAGGTGACCCTGCTCTGGCAGGGGGGTTGGACTAGATGATCTTTCAAGGTCCCTTCCAACCCCTAGGATTCTGTGATTCTGTAATTCTGTGATTCTGTATAAGCTATGAGAAAATTTATGGTGTGAGGAACCTGCGTTAGTAGTATGTGTACCAGGAACAAGTGGATAGAAAGTTAAGACGTGGTTGTATTTTGTATTTAAGAAATCAGAGGCAAAGAGATGGAGCATGATTAAGAAGTTCTCATAGCAGGTCAGAAACAAGGCAAAATCAGAATCTGTATGTCCTTATTCTCAGTTTCTCCTCGTGTAGACCCTGTAAGTCCAGACTGCTTCAGTTTTTGGTCCATTGGCAGAACATAACACTATACTAGCCTCAATTAACAAAAGCAAGAAGTAGTGGAAGAGATCCCACACAGAGTGGTCAGCAATGATACTATTTACTTTGCATCTAAAAGCTTGTGTGCATAGTGAGCACCTAGGAAATCTTACTAAATTGATGAAGTTATTGTGCAAAAGTTAAAGAGCATTAAACTCCCATATGGATGTTCTTATTCAGAAGTAAAGTTACTGTAGCTTGCTCTCTCTTCTTTGAGAAGGATTAAGCTATAGCAAATTAAGGCCACTTTAGTCCTGAATGAGTGTCCACATGGGGAATTAATACATTTTAACTTATGCACATTAGTTTTGAAGCATTAGTTAATTAATCTTAGAAGTATTGTCCCCAAGCTAACAAGTGCACAGAGAGCTTCCAGAAATGTTGATTCCCAAAGTGCTAGTGAGTTAGTTCTTTTTGCATCTCTCCTAATATGACATTTTCTGAAGGAACATATTCTTAAATATTTAAATCTCAGTATTTAAACATGTGATTTCTAAACACGTACAGTTATATTGCTTTGCTCATTTAAACCTCAAAAACACCATCTCAAATAGATAATGTGTGTTGACATCATAATGGTGTCAGAAAACAACTCACTCCAATTCAGTAAACCACAATTGTCTTTAAAAGGGCAAACATCACATAAAAATAAACAGGGTTAGGTATACATTTTCCACACTATAATATGATTTCAGGTAAGTATAAAAGCTATTACAATTGTATTTACCAAGTTAGGCTGTATCAATGAAAAGCAAAGCAGTATATGTAAATACGCCTGAAACTTGATAGTTTCTCCTGACAAGGAAGTTCAATTTGATTAAAGTACTTATTTTCCAGAGCATTTTTATTAACTTCTGATACAAGGTTTTTAAAAGATACTGCAAAAGACATATCTTGTATTTAGAACAGAAAATTAGTATTACAAATAAGGAATGAATACTGGTAGGTAATATTGTTATTACTCAAAATAAACATAATTCCTCTAAAGCTGTTCAGAAGTTGGATGTTGAAAAATAGTCAAATGGACATTAATTTGAATGGAGGCATTTCAAGAAGAAAAAGATGTCTGAAGTTGCTACTCTGACTTCATTTCTCTGTCATTATTTTCTTAAATATCCATCTTGACTGCAGATGTTTGAATAGGAAGCTGTCTAGCTATAAATAGGGAAATGGCAAATTCTCTGGGTTTTTTTTCCTGTTGCCTAACCTTACCTTGTGTAAATGATAAAAGTTAACCTCAGATAGAAATGCCTGAAAACATATGCTTGTTTTCTCCTGTCCCAGGGCAAGACATATCTAAAACAGTACTTAAAAAACCTATTTATGTTATTAAGTAGATAGTAATTTATCCTCTTGTATACTTTATTGCTCAGATTGTGGATCATGCAAAAAACCCCAACCCAACAGAACAGAATCCCAAAAAAAACCCAAGATAAAAGTCTGAAAGGGAAAAAGAAAATTCCTTATTCATCATGCATGCAGAGTTATCAGTTCACTAAAGTATAACCGTAATTAAAAATTTAAGCTAATTAAGTTTTCTAGGTTTATTATAGTTATTATAAAAGGGGAAAAAGACCAGTCTGGGGGGATCTTAATGTCTCACAACTATTGCTGGTTAGAAAACATCCCATCATCTTTTTTTCTCCATGAAATACTCTGACTGAAAAAAACAGTACAGTTTTTCAAGATGAAAACTAAGATGTTTTAGGCCATAATTTATACTAAGCCACAGTATTATAAAAAAAAATTGTTGTAAAGTACTTTCTGCAAAACAACAAAATATATTGTTAAACAAAATCACATTGAAAAAATGGTAATTCTGGGAAAATTTCAACATGCTTTACTCAGCACAGTAAAATTTTGCATTTAATTCATCTGAAGAAGTAAGTCTTAATGGCTTTGGCAATAACTGCTATTGGCAGTTTTTTATTTATCACTAGTAGCAGATTTTGTTGGTTTCTGCAGTAAGCTTCTGCATCTGAATTTTCATTAAAAAAGATGCTTCTAATGAACTTAGGAGCTCAGAGTAACTCATGAAGGGACTCATGCTGGTTTTTACAGATCAAGTGTGAAAGACAGTGCTGAAAGCAAGTAATAGTTTTACAAGATCTTGTTTATGTACTGTGTATTGATAGTCAGATTGTGATAAATCAGGAAAGGCAGCTAACTTTAAGTTTATATGCAATTTTGAATTTTCTATATGAATGTAATCTTTACTTTTGTTTTGTGTGTTAGGTGTTCTTTTTCTTGTTTCCAAAAAGAAAAGAAGAAAAATCTATTACTCATTGGAGAGTTTAAGTGCTCTCAAATTATTGCAAACCAAAATAAGAATGAATGGAGATGTTTACTTCTGTTTTGGTCTGATTTTGTTTGTCTTCTTTCAAGTACAACTCACAGTTTTACTGAGCATGGGTTATTCACCAGAAAAATGAAAGCATAATTTAAAGCGAACTGTTGAACATGTGGGTTTTTTTATTTTCAGTTTCTAAAATCAGTCTTCAGTTGTCCTGGAAACCTGTAGCACAGGCACTGAAAACTTGGTAAAAGAACTAAACAGTGTCCCTTGTCCCCCTTTTTATTGAGTTTTTGTCATAGGGTAACACTGTCACGAGGAGTCCAATCTCTCAAACTGGATGGTCAGTCATTTTCCAGGTGGCAATGTACAAGGTTCTGCAAGGGTGACTTCAGCTGGGTTATATGAGGTCCCCAAAGTGCTGTTCTGCTGAATTCTTACAATTAGCTGGCCCGTGGTCCTATGTGACCAGTCCAGCATGTGAAGGATCCATTGCTACCAATTATTGTGAATGACTTGCTAAACATCTCTTTATTGTCTTAATTATGTACAAAGGAATGTCCTGCATAAGCATTTCTTCATCTGCAGAAACAGTTTCTACTAACTATTTACAAGTATATTATCCATGTCTAGTTTGGTCAGTTCTGCAGCATGGGGTGTCTCTGGTCCTGCCAGGTTGTCTACCCAGGATGTTAACCAGCACTTAAAAGCATACAAGTATTTGTCTGTCAGTTGGTCTAGGCACACTAGACCTGCCTTCAGGAATCTCCAGGACTGAGGGTCCCACCTGGAGAGCTCCTGAAACAATTAGTGAAACACTTTGTTGTGTAGGTGGTGAAGCAGTCGGGCAATTACCTCTTAAGTTGGTCCATTGTAATCAATCAGCCAGTTATATCAGTTCAGAGACTAGGCAGGATGTTCCTGGGCCACCAAGGGAATTAATGACTGAGTTGCACTGGATGTGCACACAGGCACATGATATCCTTGATTTCTAGCTGCACCATAATTAAAACTTTAGAACAAACCTGAATTTCATCTTTATATTACACCTGTAACTTAAATTCCATAGTCCTCACCACAAATTTCTACTGTGAGGGACTCACTGAAGGTAGGAAGAAATGCAATATCTCTTGCAAAGGTATGTAACCACGAAGAATAAAGAATTACAGAGGTGTTAGTATGTAAGATATAAAATTCTCTGTTTTGGCATATTAAAATATAAGCATGAAACAGAGAGGATTTGTATTTGTGTATTTCTTTGTCTAATTTTATTTGCATATCTGTCACTCCAAAATCTGGACTGAGTGCACAATAGAGATTAATTAAAATCAGAGTTACTTCAGAAAGCACTTCCTATAATAGAGCTGTATTAGTAAATTAGTTGTGACTAATAGTCTTTTGTAGATGGATTAGAGGAATGAATTAAAATGTAATTTGAAATAACATTGATAGAAATTATGTCTGATAAATCCAAGGTAACTTCTATCCTCGACTGGAAATAGAATGCCATTATGCCATTGTGTTCTCCTACAGCAATATGGACTACAAAAAGTAGCTGTGCTCTAGTCTGTCCATTTTCAAATAATGCATTAGTAAGAATAATCAAAAGCACAAATAATGCCCACTTATCAATTAGCTGAGTCTATCATTGGATTTTACCCACCTAATGCCCTAGCTTGTGTATTTCTACTAAGACATACATTGAGCTAATAAGTATGTTAAGTATGTACATATTTTCTATATATAATATAATTTTATCAGTATCTAAGGGGATGGTATAATTTAATTTATTACTGTGACAATTTACTACTGCTCATCTGGTCAAAATATTTCATCCCAAGTAATTTATTAAAAAGAGCTCTGTTTTTTCAAGTTTCAGATCCACCTAGAGGCAGATAAAATGTCCCTCTTAAAAGTTACTAGTGTAGGCTATTACCTTCAGGATATTTTCCAGATTAGTTGCCATGTGAGAAATAATACATGACATAATAATTTTATAAACATTTTTGGTGACATATAATAAATCTAAGGCAATATTAATATACACCTCAAGCTGTTATATTCCAGAAATACTTCTAAATTAAGGTGTGACATTTCTCTACAAGCAAAGATGACTAATAAAAATATTCAGATTGCACATGTCAAGTTTCTGAAAGATCTTTCAAAAATCAGTGTTGTTATGTACTTCTCAAACTCCATTTGCACGCTTTCAAAGTCTATTTTGAAAGACCCTAGTGAAAGTAGTAACCTAAAGGCAGCTCGCATTATTAATTCACTATTTGAACACCACCAAAGTTTACTTTGGGACACATACAAAGTTTCACAACACTTCTCCATTGTTTCCATGGAAAGCTTTTTTTAGACTGAGCACTTTTCAGGTCCCAAAAGCATAATGTATTTAGACATTGGAAGCAAGGGTGATTTTTTGAAAGAAATAGGTTTAAAGGGAGATTTGTATGAGGATTCAGTGATTGCTTGACACATAGGATTTGGGAAGCTGATGAAAGCCTTAAGAAGTAGTATGAAGAAAGTATAAAGCTAGGAGTGAGACTAGATAAAAGATGAAATTCACTGCTAAGCAGAAGGCCAGCACAAAATCTATACATCACTTAGATCTTACTTAATCCCTCAACATAGGGATTTCTATAGCTATGAACTGTTTGAAGAAATTATGATGGAGCTTAAGTGGGACTCATGCAGAGCACTGATCTTCTGCCAACTCGTTGCAAAATGAGCACTTACCATATGGAGAAGGATTGTGGTGAGTCTTAGGATTCATACAGAATACATATAATCAAATGAGAGTACAGGTATAGAAGAGGTCAAATGATGAAGACTTTGAAAGTATAACAGGACGAAAGGAAATATTATTAGGAACTATAAAGAAAATAATATTTCCAGATTTACCTCCTTTAGGTAAAAGGGAAGTTATAATTCTCCTCAGACTAACATAAAAATGAAATTAAAAGAAAAAGAAAAATAAGGTCTCTAACACCTATCTTGTTTATACTAATCAGGGTTAGCTTTATCCTAATCAACAATCTTAGATTCAATCTGAATAATATTTCATTAGCTTTTCAGATCTACCTTTCCTGTCTAGGTCTAATTATATCTAATGGAATGTAGCTCAACTCACTATATTAAATCATTAAAAAAACCCTCATCATTTTAAATGATTATGCGGCCTTGGGTAAGAATAGTCCCTCTTTCATCTAAGACCTAAAGGGCTTGCCCTAGATACTTATAATTTTTCTCCAGTATGCTTGAAAAGAAACTTAATATATCCATTTTCATTTGTAACCATCTATAAACAGCTACAAGAGTACAAACATAAACATCTGTTCTAATCAATCCTCAGAGAAGGTTACCTGTTCATAGAAATCTGCTTTGTCTTAGAGGGATATATTCTTACAGTTATAAAACTTTTGCATTATACTTTTGTCTGGTCAGTGTCTTGCATGTTCTATTACTTATAATAGGGTTAAAGCACATATTGAACTGTATTCGATGGGCTATGCCAAAATGGTGAGTACCACTCACACATGTTGTAAATATTAGAAATACAGATGTATATCACGTAAAGAATGTTTGCTAGAGCAAGATATTAAAAAGATAAACTCAGAGAAGAAATTCAATTAATCTTAGAAATAATTAGTCCCAAGATTAGATCTCTGAACAGTGATAAGGAGCTTTTCCTGGAGGATCAACAGAAGATTGTAGCATACTGGTTGATCACAGGCTAGATCCTGGATTTTTAGGACAGCAGTAGGGCAGAAGTTGGTGAATGGTGAAAGATGCTTGAACATAAGATAGGCTTGAGAAAATGTTACATCTGTATTTCATATGTTCATGTTTTGAGTAGCTGTAAGATGTGTCTCTTTTTAAGGGCAAAAAATACACTTAAAGAATTTCCAAAAATTTAAGGAATTCTGAGAAAGAGTTACAGTAATAATATTACAGGTTTTATCACTGCTTATTTATCTTGCTGGCAACTATAGTTCTGTATATGTGTCACCGTGGTGTCATGAGCCTGAAAGAATGAAGCAGTAAAACGTACTGATTCTATGTTTTATATAGCAGAGTTGGAGACCAAATGCACATACCTTAAGAAGGAAGGGAGATACCCTACTGGGAAATTCTAGGGAATCTTGACTTGAGCCCATCTACTTATGTGAAGAGGCACAGTAGTCATGTGAAGGTATTTATGCTGAGAAATGTGTTTCCAGATCTGACCATTGAACAATCCAGCTCTATCATTAAGAAAAAAAAGTGGTTAACATCAGGTTTCTGGAAGCATACTATCATTTGTAGAGAACAAGAGATGATTAATAGTCTTTTTGTTTGAGGGAAACTATTCCACAAGATAAAAGGCTTTTGAGCTAATTAACCAGGTATCAGTATTACTTTTTTTGCTTTTTTCATGTTTGCAAATTAACTTTATTTCTATTTTGTTCTTGTTGTTATACTCAGCTATATATTGATGATAAGAGAACATAATTAACATGAAAAAAATATACTGCAGTGGTTTGGTCTATATTTTATAAATTTAGTGTTGCCCTTTTTTGGATACTTATAGTTATTTCCCACTTTCATTAAATAATGGACTTGCATTATATTTATAGTTTTATAGCATCATATTTATAGTTTTGTCAAAACATTTCCATCTCTAAAAGTTTTTTATCTACATTGGTGGAAATGTTCTAGTTCTGTTTAAAATTTTAATGTGATTTCTTGTCTCCCTATTTCAGGCAATAGAAGATTTTTTTTTCACTGATACTTCCTTGGCAGCTGTCTATTTTTCTCATAGTGCATAGATTTTATTTAACAAAATGCAAAGAGAAAATCCTTGAAATTAGATATCTTCCTTTTAAATGAATGGTGGAAATAGCAGTAAATTGGAACAATGTCCATGTATAGAATCATGGAAGTTATGTGGAAGTGTTATGCTACATAAAAAGCTAGTAGTCATGGCTACAAGTAAAAGTGAATTGTTAAAACAAAGGTGAAATGAGCCCCGATAAATTTATTAACATAGAAATAAATTCATATCTTGATTTAGAAGGATTTGTTTTCCTTACTACCCTGTATCAGACTGTTATATTTTAGAATAAATATTAGTACTTGTATAAATGAAGCCATAAGAGTGTACTAAGAGTATATCTGTGCATACATTTCCCAGGGTAAACTTATGATGGTAGTACAATACATTGGAAAATGATCAACACAGCAAAAAGCTCAGATTATGTTAGCAGTCTTCATTATTTCATTGTTTTTTGTTAAAACAACCAGAGCCTGACAGAGAATTAGTGTACACAGAAAATTGCCAATTCAGTCACAGTATACAGAGGTATGTAATGTGCATAGCAATATATAAAGAGAGGAAGGAGAAATAAGAGAAAGAATATCCTTTTTCTCCTGGAAAGGAGAAATTCTGAGCTTTTCTTTCTGTTCACAATATGTTTATATGTTTTACCCAATAATTCTTTGCTGAAAAATTACTAGCAGCCTCTAGGTTAGGGCCAGGAAAACACGCTCTCTTTTCTTTTTTCCTTTCCTTTCCTTTCCTTTCCTTTCCTTTCCTTTCCTTTCCTTTCCTTTCCTTTCCTTTCCTTTCCTTTCCTTTCCTTTCCTTTCCTTTCCTTTCCTTTCCTTTCCTTTCCTTTCCTTTCNCTTTCCTTTCCTTTCCTTTCCCTCTCCTCTCCTCTCCTCTCCTCTCCTCTCCTCTCCTCCTGAATGGCAAATTCAGGATTTTAGTTACAATTTTCATACTGAAAAAAAAAATAAACTGCAGGGACCTAAGTATTGAAGTGCTGAATTGAGTAGGTATAAGTCAACAAAGACTTATGCATAACAATTTTCCTGACCTTGGAAAGGTCACTTAAGTAAAAATATTCAAACCCAAGTGTTTAAGACTGCATGCTTGAATCAACACTTCAGTGCCTGAGTGTCTTAGTTTTTCTTGTCAATAGATAGGGCTGTGAGGTACCACTTCCGACAGGCAGACTATTTATTGTAATGTCCAGGTAATAGTTTAGCTATATAACTGTATGCATGAATGTTTTTGTCTTATTATCTGATATCAGGTTGTCTCCTGGAAGAAAGATTTCCCCTTTGAGATTCTCCAGATCTCTTAACTTTTTGTTAGTCTGAAGTTTTCTCTCACCTCATTAAAGAGGAAAAGCAGTTAAAGAATATGAATCTTAAGGATTCAAACAATATATAAGGACAACTATACGTCAGCTATGTATGTTCATATTGTCTACAGCCTTCTTAACTGTTATTAACATGTGTTTTTCCTGTCAGCCACTGTATGAATAACCCATGGTTATTCAAAGTAATACATCCTTAAGGTTTATCCATTTTCCTGTAGACAGTCCTGGGGGTTATGGTAGGAAAATTCTCCTGGAGCTAACCTTCCATATCCTAATTTATAGCTGATAATTTTAGCTTTTACTCCTGTTGCCCCACCAAATTGATAAATTCAGTACATATAAACCATAGTGCCTGCTTCCAAAGTTATGTTCATTGCATAGCCATACCTTTTCCTGATAGTAAGTAGGAATCACTTTCTGTTTTCTGCTGTACACCATCTGTCCATTTTAAAAAAAGAGAATATCCTCCATACAATGGTCTGGTCCTTACGAGATCAGTAGTTCAATTTTATATTCTCTTTTCCCATAGGAATATTCAAATGTGTACTAAGCAAGAGGCTGATCTTCAGTTCTTTTTTAATATACTTTTCACATCCTCCTCCAAATTCCATTTTCCCTGATTTACTTAATTTTACCTTCACTCCTCTCTTTCTCCTAATCTCGTGATGACATTTTCTTTGACAAGAGGCTGGGTACTCCTTCACTGGGAGACCAGCTGAGAATGTCTAATGACAGGAAAGGTTTTCTGAGAGTTCTCATAAGACTGCCAGCATTAAAGGGATGGTTAGCATAAGCACCACTGTTTTCAGCTGAAGAAGTCACAAAACTTCTCTGTTAAAGATTTATTTTCTGTGGTCAATATTGAAGCTAAATCCTTTGTTATGATCTTGATCATAAAATGTTCACATTACTTATGTTTACAGACATCCCCTGTAAAAGAATATCTGCTTTCCTAAAAGACCTTCCTTCTTTCTAAAGGTCAAAAGGAGTCACTGCATTCTGACACTGCACACTGAAAAAATAGATCAGAAATAGCTGTTATTAATTTCTATGCATAAATCTGTGCACATTTAAAAAAGTACTAGTGGTTAAAGCTTATTTGTAGCAAGAGCCACTGTCATGTAAATGGTGAAAAAGTACCTTTCATTAAAATCACAGGAAGCAATCAAGAATATTGTTTATTTATCCTTTTGCAACATTGCGAATGCCAAAGTGGTAGTCTGAATCCAGGCAGTCCTGCATTCTGGAATGAGTACATTTTTGCAGTTCAGTCTTGCCACACTTCTAAAAAGACTGTAGGAGGTCTCAGCATCCAACTACTACTATTTTTTTCTTTCTGTTTATATAGTTTTTTAAAATTATGTTTCTTCTTGGTTACTGTCTCATGATTCCCAAATTATGATACAATACCATAATCCTTTGCATTTGACATTAGTCATTTTTTGGGATGATGAATTATCATGAAACAATGAGACGTAATGTAACAAAAAAGCACCTGGCAGGCATAGTAGTGTCCTTATAAGAAGAGTTAATTCTGGAGTATTTACAGGTATATGTTGTGGTAATTAACAAGCATAAAAGAGGAATTCAGAACGTCAAAGAACATGTGATTTTCATGCTTCAAAAAAATACTATACTGCTGCAGTCACTTAAAGAATCATTTGCTGAGATACATTCATGCTCAAACATCCCAGGAGTCTACAAACCTCTAGAAGCAATTTTAGAAGTGCCTATATAGATAGGCATGGATGTCCCCCAGATAATAATGGGAATTTTGCATGCAGGCATACTTTTGAATGTGACTACCTAGTTGAATCAAACACCTTTGAAAATTGGTCATTCTGAGCCTTCTCTATATTTGTTTGTTAAAATCTTCATCTTGCAACTACTTATGCCTGAGCAGATACCTAACTGATTTCAGTGGAGCTTTCTACACTGGCATCCACAAGGGTCTGTCAATGTGCAACAGAATGCAAGAATTGAAGATATCATTTAGAGACTACCATTAGTCTCTGGGAAGTTCTCACAAAGGAAATTGAATTGAGGGGGTAACAATTTGGGCTGATTTAGTTCAACCATTTTAAAAGATATTAAATCAATGTGGAGAAATAATAAATAAAACATGGTGAGAATTATACTCTTGCTTGGTTTATAAAAGTTAGTATGGCTATAACTAAGTCTTGAATACTTGAAAATTAATTATCAGTAAAAAGAGAAAGTTGCAGAAGAAAAGATGTGAAAACATTCAGGGAAACTTGACTGAGCAAAATGATCTCCTGCAATGAACTGGTAACTTTAATTGACACATTTTCTCCTACCTCTAGCATAAATACTCAGAAAAAGACTGTGGTGCAAATTCAATGAAATATTTAAACAAGGACTAAAACTTATAACATGTATGTGGCTTCATTGACCTTGCTGAGGCTGTTCATGAGTCTGAAGTTCCTCTCTCTGTTCGGGCCAACCAACACTGCAGTCAAAGGGCAGATTAAAGACAAAGGTTTTGGGAAGTACAGTCTTCAATTCTGAAGGTAGTGAAGATAACTATATTCATCAATGGTTGTTCAGATCCTGGATGTTCCATTTTGTCCAAGCTTCTTTTTTTTAGAACATGAAATATTTAAGTCCCAGTAGTATAGCCAGAAGAGTGTGTAAGACCCTGTGCCCAGTATTTCAAGATATATTTTTTCTTTAAAACCTTTGCTTGGAATACTATTTAAAAAAAAAAAAAATTAAAAAAGGTAATTGTTAATGTACCACCAAAATTATAAATACAGAATTTATGAAATATAACTGTTGTAAGCATTAAATCCTCTTTGATATTATGCTCACATCTACGTCTGATCATGAAACTTAAAATTAAACACAATTATCTGTAACACAGCTAGGTTAGTTCATAAAATTTAACCTCATTAGTACATGCTTTTTGAATTGCATGTCTCTACATCTGCATTATGGACTGTCCCTAAATTCCTTGTGAGTGTGTTCAGCAAGGACTATGAAGTGTTGAGGTGTTCTTGTTTGCTAAAAAAAAAAAAAAAAAGGCGAAAATAGAAGTATTACATTTCCCAGTCTTCTTTTTGATAGTAAAGTAAATAGTAAAACTTTACATTAGCATCTTGTTTTGTTAACAGCAATATAATACATTTTCCCATAACTGAAATAAAAAATTCTTGAAATCTTCTAGCATGCAGTCCCTGAACACAGGTAGCCTAAAGGTCTCTCCTGAATTGTCAGCTTCCCTGTGAGGAACAAAAGGCAATCTATACTGCCTTGCTAAGAAATGAACTACTCAGTGCTGGATTGCTACACAACTGTTATGGAAGGTGGCTGAGCCACTCTTTTGATAAGATACACTTTCTCCATTCTTACAGCTACTGTGGTTTTGTTTCAGTACATTTTTAAAAAATAAGGTACAATCCTCTTTTGGTTTTGAAAGCAAGCTAATCCTCTTTTGAAGGAGCAGTGAGTGTAAATTCGAACTTTCACCTAATCCTAATCATTTTTGAAATGTTTATGCACAGTCCCAGTGAACATATATTGTAAGCCTTACCTAAGAAAATCAGCCTTTTAACACTTTTTAAATCAGGTGTCTTTTATTTCTGAAAAACCAATATCCAAACTAGCAACAGTAAAGATATCCAGGTTTCAATGAAATATATTTCATAAATTAGCTTATCATTGCACTGATTTAGCATGCCTAGCAGGTGAAAGACAAAAACATGTGTTATCTTCCCTAGGGAACCTTCAATGAATGTCATTCTAGCTTCATATGTCTTTCTTCTCTTCCCTTCTTGAACTGATATAAAATTCTAATGTGTGCCCTCTGGTTCCATCTTCATTGAAATCTAGCAAAACCGCTGAAGGTAAGATAGTGGCAATGGTGCATGAAAAAAGGGAAAAGGAATACAGTGATTCATAGCATACTTGAAGAAAGTTGCAGTTGTTAACAGCACTACTTTTGTATGTAGACAGGTTAAAATGTGTCATATATCAGTGTTAAAAATAAAGTTATTCATCTTGGCTATTATCTCGAAGTTCAGAAAAAAAAGACAGTAAAATCTTTGTCATGTGTATCTTTAAAAATTATTTCATATGTCTCTGAAAACAAACCAATTCAATTGCTCCCAATGGTAGCGATAGTAAAGGCAGCATTTTTACATGGATTTCCTTGGGTAATTTCTGTAGTTTTGAATAGTGATTGCTCTTTGTTGAAAAGCTTCCACATATTTTCAGTCCTTTTTTGTCCATGGACATCCAAATTACTAACATACAGTGACTTTTTTATTTTTAATTTTCCTTGGAAATCTTTATTGAAAGTAGACATGGAAAACACTCAACAGATCATTGCTGTCAGAATTTTAATTTATAGGTACCACATTGTCAAAGGTTCTTCTGTAATTTAATAAATTTGTACAATAAAATAGAAAATATAACCAAATAAGA
This sequence comes from Aegotheles bennettii, assembly GCA_013398125.1. NCBI lineage: Eukaryota > Metazoa > Chordata > Aves > Caprimulgiformes > Aegothelidae > Aegotheles > Aegotheles bennettii. The sequence goes on from VZRW01012470.1 coordinate 133,861, forward strand.
CAAACCGATCCTGTTAAATATTGAGCAAATCAATAGCAGAAAATTGAGTGAAAAGGACATAATACTCTGTTTCTCCACATTCACAGTAATGAAAATGAAAGCAGCAATAAAAGAGTAACTCAGAAATAAAATGCTATGATCAAATTCTTTAGTCCTTCTCTGAAAGGTGACAGGAATATGTTGTGACATTGGGTATGTCAAAGAAGCAGAATCTTGACCAAAAGATTTAACAGACCTTGCTGCCTTCACTGGAACAGTACATAGCCTATGAAAGTTGGTAGGTCCAACTTTGCCATTGGTAGGTCCAGCTTCACCATTCCCTTTCACAACTAGAGTGGAAAGCATTAATAGCCTTACCCTGCAAACCTAGACATGTGGAAATGAGTAATCACTGGAGTAGCTGCTGAAAATTTGGAAAGAATAAATTTCCTGCACGAGTACATGTTTGCAGGAAGGAATCTGACTTGGTATGCTGGCTACTTGACTCGCACCGACGTCATGGAAAGCTGCTGAATAAAACCAGGTGCAGCACTTTGGAAAGGTAACGTTGAGCACACCAGAGGAGTGGAACATCCACAGGCTTCAGACAGGCAGCATCATGCTACACAGTAAATCTTCTTCAACCCCTCAACTTCTTAAATCGTCTGCAGCTCACAAATGCACAAGCTGATTTTTTATTATTCTTTTTTTTGGGGGGGGGGTGTTGCTCTTTTGCAGTTATTTGTTAAAAAGCAAGGATGACTTTAAGGCAATAAATCATTGGGAAGACCTTTAAGGCACCGCATTCTTAAATGACTCATGACTGCACACAAGTCACAGTCACCTAACCACATTTCAGGCTCACAAGATATTTTAAAATAACTGTAAAGAAATGGAGTTCTGGAGACAAATATTTTTGTTAAAGATATTTTCATTGATTCATTTGACTTTGAATCAGGCTATGAAATTTCTCTTCATTAAACATTTGAAGAAAGAGGGAAGAAATATAAATTATACTGACTACATAAAATAGATCATTAATGTATTTTTGCAAAGCCTGAGAGTCCAGTGTCATATCTGTCTGCAGAGGAGAGCTTTCTTCTCTTTCAGACTAGAAATGAAATAACCTACTGCAATAAGTCTTTCCAAAACAGTGAAGTTTTTCTTAAGTTTTTGACCCCATGTTTATGTAGCATTCAATTCACAAGTAAATAACACAAAAGGAACAAATATGTAGGTGTGAAGGTCCTGAGTCACCAAAACCTTTAAGTAAGTCCACAGCTCATAGTGGTAACCATGAGAGTAATCCTATTGCCCTTCAATGAGACAGATTATGTGCTCAAAGTTAAGTATGTGTTTTACAGAATTAGGGCTTTAGCTATTGATTTTGCATTTTTATTATCAAAGTACTGTCACTTTCCATATAGAATAGTCAAGATCAAATGTTTTAGAGCTAGCAAGTGATAACAAAATGTGTTCTTTGTAAGATCATAACATATTCTTATTTAGTATTGAAAAAATACAAGTTTGATTTAAATATCCTTCATACATAAGAATAAAAGTTGGTTATTCAGTGGGCTTGTGACTTATGTAGAAAACAAATTTTAGGTGTGTAAGACAATAAGTAGGGTATGAAAACAATGAAATACTCACACATGTTTATGTGGCCAAAATTGTGTAGATAAATTTTCAATTAATATTTAAAAGTAATATTCCTTTCTAATACTTGTTTGCTGATTATAAATGAAACTGAGTGCTTTTTTTCAGTACTACAAACACTCTTTGCAAAAGGGTCCTAGCCCATATTGAAAGCATTTCTGGACACACTGCAGATAGTTTGGTTAATGTCAGTAACAATAAATCCAAAGTATTTCGAGCCACACAGTCCATATTTGTTAGATTAGAGCTTCTAATGGATATGGTAATGGATTCAATTGTACAGCCAAATAAAGCTGCATTACACATAAGCATATGTATCCTCATATTCAGATGTAGAAAATCCAGTTAAGCTGCAGCCTTTCTTAGTTCTTCATTCATGAGATGATACCTTTACAGCAAAAGCAAAGTAAAAAGTTTCTTTTACCCCAAATTAAAAAAACCACAACATTTTAAAAATATAAGTTCAAAGTTAGTCTTCCACAGATAGCCAATTAAATTATGCTAAAAATGACATTTTTAATTAAACACCAAGGTAAGCATAAATGGATTTCAAAATAATTAATCAAACATCAAAAAATTGAAACCTTTTTCTGCTTGAGCAGCAGAAATGAAAGAACCAGTCTTCAGGTCTCATAGAGATTCAATCTAATTTAATTCTCTGTCTTCTCTAAATAAACATTCCTAAAACCTTTTTTTCATCTGGGGGAATAAGGATGAGAGGGGTAATCAATATTTCTAGCATTTTAATTAAAACCGTTAGTGGAATAAATCCATTTAATTATCAGTTAATGAAATACAAGGTCATTTACCTGACAGGAACTTTGAAGGTGGATTACTAGCTGGAATAAAGTAGAAGAACCCAATGTCACAGCCATTTAGCTTCTGTCAAATTTAAGGTTAAAATCCTTTTAGACTGTTTAACCTATTCTCTACCATTTTCCATTATAATATGTCAATTGGCAAGAAGAATTACATGATCAAAACTTAGCTACCCTAATTTTTTTCCAAAGTTTCTGCTAAGTTTCTATAATTTCTTTTCCATTTCTTGTCTAAAGAGATGCAAAATGCAAATGAATCCTGGGGCATTTCCACTTATTGCAGGAGGTCTCCTCCTTGAATGAAGTTAGTGTACTGTGCTTGAACTTTGCTAGGAAATTATTAGCAATTAAACAAACTAAGAACAAATGTAGCCAGTAAATATATTTGTTAACAAGAAATATTGAGCTTCTCCATTTTTTTATATGTAGTGAAGAAAAATATATAGCTTGATTACGGAGGATTTTTGGGCTGATGTTCTCATTACACGTGTAAGAAGGAAAACAGATACAAAAAGAATTATCTCTGTGAGTATGGAAGCAAACTTCCCGTGCTCTTGGTAATGGCTCAATAGGACAGCAAATCAAGCGGTGAACAAAAGTTCTGCCAGAGTCACAAATAGTGAATGTCAGTATTGTCAAGCAGCAAGATCTACAGAGAAAGAAATACTCTTTCCAGGATTCTGGGACAACCATGCAAGCACAGGAAAAAAATCAATTTTTAAGTAGACTGCTCCTACCTTGAGGTAGGATTTTAAGTTCAGGTTTATTTTATGTAATTAGAAATAGGTTATATCAAATTTAAATGGATACTAATCAGAATTATAAGCTCATACTAAAAGTATACACTGCCATTTGGGAACATGCTAAGATGCACTGCTCTACTATCTTTTAAAAAAATAAGTGGCTCTGTAAATGACATACCATGTAATACAGTGCCGATCAGAATGGTTGTTTCTAACGTTCCAGTGCCTTCTATATTATGGCATTCTAAACATAAGAAAATGAAACATATATTTTCAAAATTGGTTTAGTGAGTTAACTTCAGAGTTACATTGTCATATTCCTGGTGGCTTTTGTAAGTGGAACTCACACTTGCCAAATTACTCATAAACTTCTACAAGACAAAAATAATAGTTGTCATCCCAGTTCATAAAAGATGCTATCTATGTATTTTCATAGCCTAAGAAAAGTCATTGTTCTTAACAAAAGTACATCAGGTGCTGCGTATCATGTACATTTGGCTTTTAGTTGTTACAGAAGTGTTCCAGGCTTGTTTAAAGTACTGCTTCAGAACACGTCGAACTCTATATGGTGCAAGACTGCTCATAACTTTAGTTTGTAAGGACAACTTATGAACTATAGACAAGGTAGGCAAAGTTTAGTATCTTTTATTAGACCATCCGTTAGAGTCAGAAAAAGAACAGAAAGTTTAAAGGAAGGCTCTCAGCACAATGCAAGGTAGGCGGTTGTCTATGGTAGCCATGACGCTGCTGTCTGCAGTTGTCTGTGTCTAAATCATAGGAAACTTATAGCTGCAAATGAAGAAGTTGGTGTAGAAGGAGTGGCAGCTAGTACAGGAAGGCAAAATACACTTCCCACAGCAAACAAAAGAGATTTGGTGTCTCCAGCCTTTCCTTCCTTCAGCAGTATTGGAGAAGCAAGGCTGAGATTTCAAGTTCCAGACCAAATTACTGACCAAATCCTATATTGCCCTGTTTTCCATATGATAAAAGCAGGCTACCTTATTCTTAGAGCAGTAAAATTATTTTTTTCCTGTAACTGCTGAAAAGCATTGACTGCTCTGCTCACTTACTTTCAAAATTTTCTTTGCTCGCACCCAGGTATCATGATAGTTACAATAAACATTATGCATTCCCTATCTTAAAAATATAAAGAATGTTGAAGAATGTTGGTGTCAGAAATCCATATCTTTGAAATTATTGGTTTATATATATATAAATTATTTTTTGTCACATGATTTGTAATATTTTTCTTGCTTGAAATAATAATAAGAAAATTGCCATTGACTTTGATAGAATAGAGCCCATCCTTAATTTTCTGGGTTTCACTTATTTTACTAGAAATGTCAGAAGATTTTGACCAGTAACACTTTGAGGACCCCACTGGGAAAAAAAATACAGAAAAAAGAAACCTTTCAAAATTTCATGAATACAATGCATATCATGCCCTGTATGTTTATAATTCTTTTGTTACTGGAAGTCTTTAATCTTCTTTTACACAACTGTTTACTGAAGAAAAAAACTGCACTGAAGAAGGACATCATACCTATTACACTGAAACAACTTGATTTTCATATTTTAAAATTGATGGATTTCACAGATTTTAAAGTTGTTTAAGCTGCTTATTTATAAGATTGTATGACATGTTTGTGGTTTTACTATGTTAGACTCTTTTAAGTCATTCATTTTTAATAAGAGTCTGAACAAGTTTACGTAAGAAAATTCAGAAATGGTGACAGAGATGAATAAAGACTAATTTTAATATGTTAGAATTTCTGGGCCAGTTATTCCCAACTTTCAGCTGAGAAGCATGTCTATTTTAACTTTGTGGTATCAGGACTAATGAAGAGTATAGTGTTTGTAAAATCCATCACCCTAGCTTCAGGCTCATGTAGGTAGTATAGCCAGCTGTGAAAGCAATCGGAAGCTTTTTGTCACCCAAACCCAACAACATTTGCAGAAGATTAACGCAATGAAAATTGAAGTTTCTCATTGTATCCTTCTGTTAGTCCCCGTTACCCAATGATAGGGAGGATTCCTTTGAAACAGTGAAAGACTGTTATGTACAGCTACCTATTTCATTATATTTCAATGACGACCTGAGGATGATTTTCTGATGGGGCTATAGAGGAGCTGGCTTTTTGCAGAGCTATTGTATGTTCTACAGAAGAACAGGGACAACTTGATCATGGTGTGGTCAATCCACTGGGTTCTCCACCTCAGGATGAGACTACTTTGATTCACAAGATGCTGCTTAGAATCTTTTTAAGCACTTTCTTATCATATTCTATTCTTGATTCTTTGTTATTTCCCATAGGAAGAAAATATGCAGTTAAATTCAACTAAGTAAATAAGACAAAAAATATTTTTTGTGGATTCATTTAGTATTACATGTAAATCTGAATATGCACAGACCCAGAGGAATTCTAAAAATCGGTGTTTTAAAAATATTGTTACAATAGTTTCCTGATCTGTATGGGTTACCTAGATGTAAGTCACGACAGATTTTGACTATTTATTTTGGTTTCAGTCTAGCTGTGGTTTTGCAGGATATAAAATACAGGGAATTCAACATCATGACATGAAAAGCACTCAGCAAAGTATTCTTTTAGTTGTAATGCTCTTTTAATTTCAGGGAGAACTGTCAAAATTCCACAATATGTCCTGCAGAATCCCACAGAATCTGGCAAAATGCACCAGAGAGGTTCAGCTTTTTTTTGGCTGGAAGCACTGTAGATTCAGTGTCTGGAAAGCCTTACATTTGAGATGTGTGTGCGTTACAAATATGAAACACAATGCGGGATTTACTCCCATAGAGAAAAAGTGCTTAAAATTGATTAAGTGAATCTTTCCAGTTTTAAAGTGTTTTTTGTCTTCATGTTTCTTTCATGAAAGTTGTTTCCCATTTAACAAAGCGAAACAAGCAGAAGCCTGATGTCCTGATGTGACATTGATGTGGTACTTCTAGGAGCTTCAGAAAGGATGTACTCTTTTTTCTGCACATGTACATGCTGTCTTTGAGATCTGCAGATATTTGGATGCAATATGAATAGAGTATATAATCCTTTAGCATTGTCCATTCCTTTCACTGCCAAATGCAGTGGAGATTCAGAACATGCAGCAATTGTAGAAACAAATCTAGGTTTCAACTGGCTGTATTATTTAAGCCAACACATCCAGCATCTTATTATGAGAATTGCATAACAATTATTAATACACTTTCCTCCTCTATATATTGAGAAAGGAATCTCAGGAAATAAAGTGAGTGGATCAGAAATCTTATTTGTGGTAATAATGTGGTTATAGAAATGAAACTTACTATATTTAAAGCAAAGCTGTCAGGATCATATGGGTAAATGCATAACAGAAGGAAAAGATTAGGAAGATGAAGGTATCTTTGCATTGTCTGGAAATGTATTTTGAAGGATACTAGTGTTAAATTTAGTTTAAAGAAGGAATTTTAGGCTGGAGCTCTGCACCATTTAATTTCACAGGCTTGGATGGAGTTCCTTAAATTAGATATGTCAGGGAACATACTATGCTTCTAAATAAGAATTTTACCTTCAGATGCAAAATAAAACAGGCCAGAGTCATAAAGACCTTGTCTGTATCAAATAAATATTCCTGTATTTGGTTGGAAAGCATAAGTGTAACTTCACTTGTTTAAGTTCCCTTTCTTATAGACCTTGTACAACTGTAAATGGGATCCACTGTGCAGAGAGGCTGATCTTGAACCAGCTCAGTGATATCACCACAGCTTCCCAATGACTTGAACTCCCAGAGGTGATGATATTCAGCAGTGGGCTTTGTGACACAGTAGGACAAAAAGTTCTGGAGCAACAGGCGAGTTCTTAAGGATGTTGTTTAAGACAAGACGTTCAGTTTGCATTTGCAAACATGTTTGCAGGCATAGGCTTACCTGCTCTGGGGAACATCATGATAGGAAACAAATCTAATATTGTTGACAGGACATTTATTTTTAAAATGCCAGCTCTGGAAATTCTGGTCTTGGACTCTGCCATCGAATTAACAGTGAGCACCGGGTCTGATTACAACTGAAATATTTTCATCTATAAAATGACTATGTAGGTATACACACACATATCTAAAATATGTATTGATAAACTGTAGGCAGAAGTTTTGAAGTATTATGTGAGATTTCTTCATATTTTAGAGGTTCTTAAGAAACCTTTCCCACCATTTTAAATGTTCAGTTAAACGAGGATGTACATTTTATATATATATTTATCCTTTTGAAATATCTTGATGTATTTAAGGAAAAAAAGAATTGATGTGTTTTTATGATTTACAGCCTTGGAAAAAAATAACACAGTCATAACTTCACAGTTTTTGTGATGCATGAAGATCAGATTTTTTAATGTTGGTTAATGCTTTACTAATTAAAGTGTGCATGTTAATTAAAGCAGAGGCTAATGTTAATTACCTATATTAATGGAATCTCATGTAGCACCTGCCTGAAGCAATGGGTTCAATTTTCAAAATATCTCAATTAAGGCTGAAACTTTTGATTTGCATCTAGTAGGGTTTCAATTAACTGCATTGCAAACTTAAATAACACACTTAAAGGGATAATATCACCAATCACATTCAGCACAGTGGAATTGGTCGGTTAAATTATTGACTACGGCTATGAGAGCTTTCACAGTTGGTAAGTAAGTACTATGGTATTGGCAAGTGATTATTGTCTAGGGCTGTCATCACTTCTGTGGCTGTTGTAAGAGAGATGTTAAATTGCTGTACTTGGGTCTTACTGCAATTCCATTGTTGAGGGAGACAAAAATAGAATGATGTTTGCTCACATCCAGTGTTTCATGGTGAAGATTCAGCTTGTTCCTCTGAAATAAATGAGCACTGTTCCATGACATGGTAAGGCATTTTATCAAATGGGGAAGCAGCAGTTGTGATAAAGTGCGCAATGTTGCAGTGTACTTCTCAGCCAAGCCAAGAGATGTGATTGTATTCCCAATCTGTTTCCCACCACAGCATTACGTGTTGACATAGGAGCTTTTAATGAGCAGCTTCAGGAAGCGATTAACAAAGCGCTAGAAATAGATGCAATCATGCTGATTGGAAATTCTACCTAAGCTCCATAAACAAGACTGTAATGTCCTGCTACCATACAACTTTCTATGGTAATTATTCCTGATAGCTTCAAGACTTGAACTTTTTATCTGAGAGTACTCCAATAAGACATGGATGATTCAGTTGTAATGAAACCAAGGTCCAAAAAAATCGTGCTCACTTTTGTTGGTTTGGACACACAGTTGAAGAATGGATATAGTGTTTTGTGGTAAGATCCAAATTGTGTTTGTACATGTAATGCAAAAGTATTTCCAAGCATAATTCCTATGTGGCCTCTGTGGAAACAGACTGCTAAAGTCAATTTTTGACTACACTCAGCAAAGAGAACCTGGAGCAGAAGGTTAGCCTGTGGATATATTATCAGAATCTCTCACCTGTACCTACATATTTTCCTGCTAAAAATGTCCTCAGGCCTTAGACCATCCCACTACAGTGGGTGCTGTCTATCTGTATAATAGATTGCCTGTGCCTATTAATAAATATTCTATTGTAACATTCAGGCTTAATGTTTCCATTTTAATTAATGCTATGGCAAAAGCAAAAAAAACTTTGCAGCATGAATCAATCTTTTTAAGGGTTGTGAGATTAGGATAAAACTGTTTTGCCAAAATACATTTAAAATATATTTTAAAATAGTGTAACAAATTTTGATTTCTGAGTTACCAGTTTGTGACCTCTCTTGGGTCTAGATTAATCAGTGTGTAACGATTTTTGTTGCTATTTTCACTTCTAAGGAACATGTGTCCCTTGTCATGTTGTAAGATCATTAGGTGGTTTAGAACTCACATTTGTTTTTCATCTCTGGAAAAAGATGAAGGTCTATCATAGTCTGAGTGCCCAGAATCCCCACGTAGTAGTAGTCAATTCTATTATATGTTTTTTACATATAATCTATGGCCTCAAAGTATTCTTATTTATGGTTACTGAAAGTGTGCATCCTTTAATTAAAGCTTTCTCTTGACAGATATTTTTTGTAGTAATTGAACTTCAAATTCTTTGAGTTAATATGCATCTTATTTTAGCTGCAGAAAAGTCACATTTTCATGGGTCAGGTCTTAAAATAAGATGCAGCAGGTATGCTTCTTATACTGTGATATGTTATTGCCATCTCAGTTATACATCCTAATAGTTTGAAGGAAAAAAGATTAAATTATGCAATTGTATAGTCACATGAACATTTGTTACACACATATGTCATCTTTGGACATTTTGAAAGGGGTGATTTTGCTATTCTCAGTCTGTTTTGGACCTGGCTCCTTTTCCTTGTGAAATTAAAGCATTTATTCATGTCCATTTAAATACATGTCTAAACTTAAGTAAAAATAGCCAGATGTCTCCTGTTTGTTGGACTCTTGGTAGCACAGAACACTGTAACAATAAATATTGCATTAATTTGGCAATTTTAACTACATTCTAAATGAGAAATAATACATCACCAAACAGGCAGTATCTTGTGTAATGGTCATGTCTTTGATGAAAATCTGTTGAAATCATTGTATTTACAAGATTACTGAGTTTAGGTCTCTCTGAGTATTACTTGGCCCGAAGGCACTTAGCCAATTAAGGCTATTGGAAAAAATGAAAGCAATCCAACCTGAAGCTTTCTGAAAGGAATCCTTAACACCATTTACTTCTCTTGCTATATATGGACTATAATACAGCACTTTCAATATCTTGGCTTGGTTTTATTTAGTTGGGATGTTTTTGTTAAGTATGAAAGAGAGAAAATTTTAATTCATTGTTCAAATTAACAAATAATATTACATAAAAAGCATCCTGAACAAGTGATTCTACAGCATCATTTTATTAGGGAACAAGGAAGAAGAAGGCTGTGAAAATTTGGATTTATTTTTGTCAATGGTGGTACTCCTCCCAGAATGTTCTCTTTGTGAATAAGTAAAGACCTCAGGTGCTTTACCCAAATCAGCTGTGCCGGTTTGGGTCGGGAGTCATGACAAGTTCATAACAGAGATCTTGGGGAAAAGTAAAACAACTACAAGTACACAGAATGCAGTCTGTTGTACTGTGGCATTTTCAACAAAAATGGAAAGAGCAAATAGGTTGAGTCACATTAGATAGTCACGGGCTAGAATATGTGGTATATTTTTTAAAGTGTTCACATAAGACCCAATTGTGCAGTCTTTACTCTGGAAAAATTCCCTTTTACACTGTGGAAAGCTTTCCTAAATACAATATCTAAAGAATATGAGTGCTGGATATTGGCTTTTCTCTTAAAGTTATTTTTGGAGCTTTGACACACGTAACATAGACGTGAATCAAAATCACCCTCAAAGTGCTAAGATAAAAGGTTTCCACTAAATTTTGTCTTGGTAATACAATAAAGTGTTATCACATTAGACTCCTTGTCAAAGTAAGGTGTCTAACAAGGTGTTTCTGAAAAGATAGTATTCGTGAAAAAAAAAAAAAAAGTAGTTTTTATTGTTAGAAAAGTCACTTTTGCTATATTTTAAGGCTTTAATTGTTCTGTTACTTTGACTTAGCCTTGAACAGTCTCTCTACTTGAGTGGATGATATCTTAGTATTTTATATGTATATATAAAGTGAGGTTTTAAAAAATAATTTTATATAACATCTGGGTTTACTGCATGTTGCTGCATGTCTCTAGAGGCATACAGCATTTTTATTTTCAAGTAAATTTATATTAGTTACAGTCTCCAGCTGTTTTAGATATAGGATCATTTCCTGTTGGTATAGTTGCCAGGACAATTCTCTTTTTTTCTTCTCAGAAGAATGAGAAATTTAATTTAACAAAGACATCCTATAATTGCCTTTGTATCTAGCAAGGTATCTAGCAATCTAAATATTTTATTTTATTTAAAACATCTGTCTACATAATATCATATGACTATATAAGCCCATATCAGTCTTCTGAAATACAGATGCTGCCACTTTTATTTAATTTATAAGAGACCAGCAAAATTGGTCCTTAAGATAAAGCCCGTCTGCAACTGAGTCATATATAAAAAAATTTTGCAAGATGAAAATTGCTTGCATTTACAGTTCTTGTTAAACTAATCTAGGTCTTTTTCAAATTTAGAAGCATCATTTTTCCTTTTCCCACCACCAACCCCCCCAGTCACTATGGAAACATGCGAGCTTTACATATACATTTTTTAGAAGTTCATTTTATTAAGATTGAAGGTACATTTCTTTTTAAGATGAAATGCAAACTAGAGTCGCATCTTAATTGCTTGCTTGTGGGATCTATTTATCTCCTGCTATCTTCATTTTCACAAACATTTGCTGCAAATCATACCGGCCAGAATTTTCATACAGTTTCTCAGAAAATATATAGGGGAAGTGATAATGTCAATATAGATCTGTATATGTTTTGTGTTACTAAGCTTTGTTTGCAGTGTTTGTCAACTGTTTCATTGCATGAAGCAACTCATATTGAAAAGAAAATGTTTAATAGATAGTATGAATTTAGGCACAGCAGCTGTCGTGGGAAAATAGATATAGTCATTCTACAGTATTTCTAAATAAGACAAGTTTACCTTTTCCAGGGAAGTAATCAAAATACTCCTTTTTGGAGAACTAAGAGTATGAAAGGAAAATGTTTATGGTTCCCTACTGGCACACAGTTATGATTGACAGGAAAAACCAACATGTATGCCACATGAGACATCTTGTTCAGGAACTTTCAGGAGGGTAGTAAATTGGTGTTGGCACAAACACAAAAAAATAAAATGACTTGATTCAGCAGTTTTCAATTCTAAATCCCCAGGCTCCAAAGAAAGAAGTAAATATTCATCAAATGATCAAAATTTATATTGATTTTTATTCTGCATTAGCAGCTCAAAGTGAAGATTCTTGACAGGGTGGATGTCGGTTTGAATGATTCTCTTTGAAATAAGGATACAGGCACCGGGCTGAGTGCTACTGTGCATTCCTGAACCATAGGAAAAGACTACTAGAACCCTAGGAAGCTAAATTTTTTAAAGAACAGTATAAAGGCATGCTTGTTCTGTACTGTTTTGATAACTAAATTGTTGTTATTAGTATGTAAAGTAATTCTCATTGTTCCTGCTTTACTCCATCCTCTCCATTATCATCTAAGGACAACTTTTCTATAGTACTTCAAAGGAGAACAGTAGTTCACATACTATAGTAACTGAGTTAATATCAGTAGTTCCCAAGTAAGCATACTTAAGAGTGAAGTGCTAGTTTGGCAGAGCAAAGGAAGCAGAGATTGTATCTGCACATTATACATCTTTAATTTTGCGATTTCTGCCAGGGAGTAAATAAAGATCTTGGGGGAGGGGAGAGGGAAGGAGGATGGAAATCCACGGGAAGAGAATGTGAGCATGAATGCAGCACAGAAACACAAATGTGATGACTGTGATTACCAAGCTGTGAGATTTAATGAGAAAGCCTGTATTAGAGTGAAGTAGAAAATCATAACCATCACCTCTACTCTATAGGAGTACAATTGGATCTCAGCCCCCAGCAAAAAGTAAATAAATAAGTTAGTGACATTTTAAAAAAACGTAAATATATTGAGAATTAAAAGGGAAGTTATCTCCATTACTGTACTGTTGCAGTATACTTTGGGTTTTTTAAGTATCTCAGCTGTCATTAAAATGAGATTCATTGTTGTAAAATGGAATAAGAGAATGGTGTGTGTTTGGGGGGTGGTGTGTTAAATAAAAAGCAGAGTGAGGCAGAAATACTGTAACTATCAAAATGCTAACAAATTTCCCAAATGTCCTAGGTGCTTACAATTCAGCAAACATCTTTAACAGCATAGCTTTAAAATTAAATTTTACAAACATTATGGGTAATTCTTTAATAGTATGCAAATTGCAATGAAGTCAGCAGCAGTGAAGCTGACCTCTCAGCAATACAAATATTTTATGTTTAAAACAGTTATCTTTTTACAGTTCCCTCCGCCTCAGTAGGTGTCAGGTGCTTCAAGAGGCTCCTCATCTGAGGATCATAAATAAACTCGAAGAAGCAGCAGTCTGTGCCTGCTTTTTCACATGACAAGGCAGTTGTGCAAACCAATATACTAAGCCATATGTTTTGCTGCCACTTCAATAATGATTAATATTTTTAATATTTTTTTTAATTTCCTCAAAATGATTTTTTTAATTTTTTGTTTCTATTTTTCCTCAAAAACAGTATATGTATATCTCACATACACATGGATAGGAAAAATAATGTACAGAGAAAGATATTTAGCCTGCATTTCCCTCCTGTTGTTAAATAAACTAATTAAGTTTTTACCCTGCTTCATAGTCCACCTATTTTTACTTAATCTTGCAGTGTAGACAGAGTCCTGTGTTCATATCTGCACACTTTTATATCATTAATAGTTCAATGTCTAAAAAGTTGTTGAAAAAAAATTTATAATTTCTTCCTGTAAGAGAAGATAGAGTGATCTTAATTAAAAATAAAAACCCAAACAACAAAACAAAACCACTTACCTTGTATAGTAAGAAAATCTCCCATCTCTAGGGCCAATATAGCATTAAATAGACTATTTAGTCATGGAAAGAATCTCTCTCAATTTCAGAACAAGTCAAATAAACATTCAATGAGAGTCTTTGAAGTACACTCAGGGTAGGAGTTTGGACTTGAAAATGTTTGACACTATTGAGCCTCTCAAAATATTTGACTCAAAACATTGAATCAAAAGGAGACTAGCTCAAAACTTCTGCAATTTTGTGAATTGGTATGTATAGGTAATTGTGGAACTAGTTGTTAAACATATATATATTTGTAATGATTAGGTTAATAAATACAAGACATTTCTCAAGCATATAGGTGTTTAAAATGGAACTACTTGGAAAAAAATCAAACTGTTTATTCACTACCTAAAATAATTACTATGTAACATGCTAACAAATGATGTAGTATTATAGAAAAAAGATGTCATAATTTTTCTGTAATGTCATTATCTTGATAGTCATTCCTGCATTTTATGTAGGTTCCTTTCAGCATAAATAACAAAATGATACAAAAATCTCTGTTTGTGGAAAGATATCAAAACATAAAACAGGAATACTATTAGAGTATGGTAAAATTAACTAAAAGTCAATGTGTATTACCACAGTAACCTCAGATTCATACATTGCAAATTTAAAGAAATAAATAATTACCTTATATTTTCTTCCAAATGAGATTTTTCAATATAATAATTTTGGGTAATTTGGAAGCCACTTTCTACAAATAAGTTTCACTTCACTGAAAAGCAGTACAGCTCCCAATGGTGAGAAAAGAAATTTCTCCAAAATATGGACAAAGTAGATCTCTGAGCAAATTTTCCAAGGAAAAGGCCATAGCATTTTTATATTAGATCAGTCATGCCTTCCTGGGATGTTTTGGAGGTACTGGTTTTGCAAGACCTACCTTCCCTCACTATTTTTATGTAGAAATGTCTGTGTCAATCTGCAGCAGAGATGAGGGTGGAGGAATTTCTTCTGCACATATGTGCTGTCCTGAATTCTGAACACTGGTACCTTTAACCTTAAGGCCATGCCCATTTTGAATGCCTAGCCCTACAGATCACATTAGGTGCATTGCCTGTCCATGTGGTTTGATGCACAAACCTTTTAGATGAGCATGATTTTTAGAAATATCAGTACTTTGGATGATAGGCAGACTCTTTAACAATCCCTTTTTAAGCCACTTCATTGCTCTTAAAGTGCAAACAGAGGGAATGGTAGGAACAATCAGAGCTGTGCAAATAGTGGAGGTTTTAATTAAGTAAGATTAAATTTACAATTTTAGCACATTGAGGAAAGACTTTCTGTGTCTGACGAGTCTTTCCTCTTCTTGACTACTTAGGGATCTTGAGGCTGGCCTAGAAAGGTATTCAGCCTTGTGTTTAAGTACAACATGTCTGTGTTCTGACCTTCTGTGACAAATTGTTTTCTCTGCCAGACAGGTAAGAAACCAAGACAACAGGCTGTGTTGATGAATTGCTACTTTAACAGGACAAATTTTTCTGGGTTTGTAAGAATGGGACTGTTTGGGCTTACAGTTTTTGTGGCATGCAAAGAGGTGTCACTGAAAGAGCTGGAAGGCATGTGGTAGTTTTGATGAAATGCACTCTAACTGTTATGTTGATAAATTGGGCTGGATCTGCATCCTTGTAAATTTGTATATTCTACCTGTTTTTAGCAAACACTTCTGTTAGCCCAGCCTATTTTGTTGTCAGAGCAAGCCTGTTCCCCACTTGGCCCCCAGTTATTACAAACCCTTCTTTTGCATCCTGCCTGTCACTCTTGTTCTGCAGGCTGGACATGCAGACCTGTAAGACAAAAGAAGTAGCAAAAGATACTGGTCATTGTTCAACTCCCATTCCTACAAGGATTTTTTTTCACCTTGCAATTTTGGGCTGTTATTGTCAGAAACTATTTGCAGTCTTGGAAGTCTTTGAAGAGGTTAATCCTTTCATACTGTTCTTCAAAGCTTTTTGGTATTTATGATATAGAGAACTTCTCTGGGTATATAGCTGAGATCTGCTTGATGCACAGGGCATGCCGCGCTCTAGCGCTGTATTCAATGTTGCACTGAACAGAACCAAAGCAAGGGGACAGTCAGGAATTAGGCGTCAGAGGTCCAGATTTTAAATTCACAGCAGGATCAGGACACCTCCATGGATTTGATCAGACAATGCTGCTGAGGCCACACTACTGATTGCATTTGCACTCTACAGTCCTGAAGTCACAGGTCATGTTCCTAATCTTTATAACAAAACAGCAAAAATGCTATGTATTTCTGGAAGCCAAGGGAAACCCTGCAAAATGGTATTGTTGTTATTTACTGCTTTTTTTTTGTTTTTTCCACCCTGGTATTTCTGATGGCTCTGGGAAGTGCCTGAAGTTCTGTCTTGCTATAACACAGCCCTACTCTATCTGAAATTTCATTTTATGACTCCTGTGGACAGGCTTAAAATTCACTGTGCTGTTACTTAAACTCTATGATGACTTTAACTATCTTTATAAGTAAGAATATTGTTGCCTTGTGATTCTGCTCACTATATGTAAAGGTTTCACACTGTGGTGATGGCTTTAGTACACTGAAAGACAAAGTGATAAAGTTATTACCAATATAAAAACATTTCTGATATGTATGATGATAAAAACACTTTGCTGAGATTTTAACTGGTAACAAGCATACCCTGATTAACAGAATTAATTTCCTGCATGATTATAACACAGTGTGTCCTTTTTAATAGGTCTATCAAATGTTCAGATCTCAGTAAACACATTTTATGATATAGGATTATTTTTCAATCTGACACAGTCTTGAAGAGAGTGTGGAAAATGAAGGATGGAAGAGGTAGGGGACCCAAAAGCAGGAAGGGTAACAGGCTAAGAAAAAGTCAACTGTAGCAAGGTCCTTGCTGTAATTATGCAGAGGGAGGTGGGAGAGGTGGGGAGGGTGGGGAGACAAAAGGAAAAAAAACAGCAGAAGATGAGTTACCATCCTGCTTCAAGAAAAAAACAAATGCCTACACTTAGGTTAGAATTGGTACATCCAAGAAGTCATTTAAGTCCAAGAAGCCTAACACTGCCAAGTAGTGGACTCGATGATCTTAAAGGTCTTTTCCAATCTAAATGATTCTATGAATCTATGATTCTGTTAAACAATGTAATTTAAAATTCTGGGGTAACATCTTGGAAGTGCTTCTACCCTAAGTGTTTTCAGCAACAGAAGACCTACCTGTTGGCTGGCTGTGGGGAGGGAGTGGTGGATGATCAAGTCTGTCAGTATAGGGTCTTTGGTCAAACTCTGGCCTGCCAAGGAAATCTTTCTATAAGCTACATCTCCATGGAAGGTATTTTGAGCCATATACTCCTCAACAAAATTTTATTCAGTAGCTGCATCTGTGACAGAGCCAGGGTCTGTTTCATGCCTTGCAATAAAGCCTTCTCCACAACTTTATAATGTGAAGAAATAGGCAGAATATTTTGACAGAAATCAACAAAAAATGCTTGAGGGCACAGATATGACCACATAAATGCTACTGTGATCAACTTAATTCTGGTAGGGAATTATTCCCAATTCTATCTCTCAAGAAATTCACCAATTACAAAGACACAGAGTGCCAAGCTGGGATGTGCGTCCTTTCAGAATGGTGCAGCTGAGTTTGCACTTCTATAAAATATACATGTAGGTGAGCCTTTTAAGCCTACATTCTTCATAATGCCATTTGATCACCTCCTTGTTTGGTGGAAACTGGAATTTGTGCTTTAATATAGGACAATGTTTTCATCCACCTTAAGTTCAACTAATGGCAGAGGACTGAACTATGTCTGTATTTCATATGTAATTCTATAGTAATTACAATCTAGTGTGGCAGTGGTATAGGTTTTCTACAGCACTGTAAAGAAAGGATAATGCAAGATAAGATGCTTTCATAATTCAAATTCAACTGAATATATTCTAATTTGTACATTTACAACACAGAATAGTTTGCTAACAGTAACATATTTCATAACAAGACTTGTGCTTCTTAAGAAACAGTGTCCGAAAATACTTTCTTTTCAACACCAATTCAGTGATATTTATTCTAGTACATTCCAAGATGAAAAATTTTTGCAGCAGAACAACACTAGAGCTGAGTTCTCATCTCCAATTTACATTGGTGTAAATTTTGAGTCTCCCATTTGACACTGTATACAATATAACCTTTCAATCTCCTTCCTCCCACAGCAACAGCCATTATCCCTTGTCTTGTCTTTCTCCACTTCAGAATAAGGTCATTCTAACATATAGGTCTAACAATAAATACAATGTATTTTCATTGATTTGTATTGTCACTGATTACCCCTTCATGTTATATAGTGATTTGTATAGTAAAGGACATTCTATATTGGCATGCAAAGCCAGTCTGAAGGAACAGATTCTGCACCCCAGGCTTCCTCGGTTTATTTATAAGGTCTTGTTTTTAGAAAATGAGCTTTCTGACAATAGCCTTGAAAATATTTACCATTATTAATTGATCACTAGAACTGAATATTTGGCACTGGTATAGAATTTTTTCACTGCTTATCCCCAGAGACTACTGTTTTTTCATAGTCTTGTTCAGAGATTGGATCCTCCAGGCTCAGGAAAATGAGAGCATTTTGTCATTTGATTATCAGAAATATCTCAGTTTAATTTACATCAGAATATTGTAAACTCATTCCATCCTGGTAGGACACTGACTTAGAGAATCTGTACAAGTTTGTAACCAGACCATCACCAGCATCTTTGTTGTATTTTTACTGCAAAAACAGTCACTTGGAAAAGGACCATGAAGTGGAAAACGACTGCTGAATATCATTCCTTGGCATTTTTTTTCCATGTTCAATTTTATACTGATTCTGACTTGCTACATCCTCTGAAAAAAAGAAGAAACTGAATTCCACTTCTACAATGGGGTACTAAGAGTAAATAAATCATTGCCTCCCACCTGATTTCTATTTCATATACTTGGGATGATGCACATCTCAGTAGACTTTCTCAGGATTTGCTAGATATCCAGGTCCATAGATATGTGTCTGTGATAAAGATTAAGTTCTCATAGTCGTGTTAAGTAACAAGAAAGTGTACGTAGAGCAATCTGACAATACGCAATTAAAATAAGCTAGAAGGTAAAGCAGTAGCTTTTCTGTATTTGATTAGCAATGAGTAAAGTTGGTACTTTATTCTGCCAGAATACTGCAAAACTAGTCCTTCATTATCACTGAAGATTTTAAGTTGAAAATAAACTGCAGTAGATTTATTGCATAGCTGTGCTGTGTACTATTTTCTAGATTGTGCCTTGTGCCTGTTAGTTCAGCTTCTGCAGAACGTAGGTTTTTGAGACTTAAACTGATCAATACCTACTCGAGGTCTTCAAAGCCTCTTTGGATTTGCAGTTGATATCAGTAGAACAGGGACAAAAAATGCTTAAGTACAACAGTGAGATAGATGAATTCATACAGAAAAGAAATCAGAGAGATCCATCTGAAACTCTATGCTGCCCGAGTTTGAGTTGCTGTAAGTATTCAGAATCGTTGAGGACAGAAATTGGGTTTAAAAACAAAAATAGTTGATTTATAGAAGGATCATATTTCTAAGTTGCAAGAGCTTGGCCACAGGGCTTGTGTTCAGGATTCATAGAGTATGATATTGATGGAGTTCATAATCCTCAGTACAAGAGAGCTTTATAGCTGTGAAGAAGAAACAGTGGATTCTTATTCATCCCTCTCCATATATTTACTTATCCTTTCCATCTTGTTTTTCCTTTCCCCTGCTATTCTATTTTGTTGTCATTTTTCTTCTCCCATTTTCTATATCCATTAATGATTTGCCTATTTACAAATATTTTTGCAGGTGATCAGAGAATGAAAGATCTGTGAAAAGCTGCTTTTTAATTTTTTTTTCCTGATTCTTATTTTAAAATATAGGGGAAGTTATAGGAAGGGGAATTGCAAAATGGCAAAAAAATGTGTATGTCAAGTATTGGGATAGTTGTGCTATTTGAGAAATAGCATGTGTTCACCTAGTTTAGAGCTGAGTTTTAATTCATATGTGTGCAGTTCCAGAGTTTGGGCTACATGTGAATTCCATCCTTTCAGATTACTGGGGAGGAGGAAAGTGTTATATATATAATTTCAGCAGCAAAAAACCCCCAAACAAACAAGAAAAAGCCACCCAAAAACCCACTCAAAACCCATAGGAACAAAGCAAAACTTACTTATCCTGTTTTCCAAGCCCATCTTGAAAATCAGAGAAATTATTTGCTTAAACTTTTCTACAAGATTCCACCTTTAAGTTTAAAACAATAACAGAAAAATTTAATTGATAATGTAATGGTTTTAGAAAGTTACTGGTCACTCACAACAAGACTTTAGACTGGATGTGTCATGTCAACCATAGTTAAACAAAAACAACTGGTGAATAACTTCTTTCTGGTAAGAAAAAGTGAAAAGAACAAATTCATAGCCTTATGTGGACAATACAAAATACCTGGAAGACTATCCTTACTGGTGAAGAATCCTTCCAAAAAAGAAATTTGAACAGGAACCTCTGTATACGATGAAAGGGGATTGTTTATCAGCTTAAAGGAAAATTTACTTTGAGGTGGAAGGGAAACAGGAAGGTGATGGGTTTTGTCTATTTGCGACTTTTGGTCATTTCTGAGCTATACAAACAGAAGTGATAATTACAGTTTCTGAAGAAGCATGGTTTTTAAGTCTATCAAAACTTCATATTGTACTCTAACTGGACAATGCCTACTAGTTAGTCTTGTATTCAGATAGTTTCTTCAGTGGTAACCCTGTGTGGTTTGATTTTTCACTATTTAGACTAGGTATGAAAGCCTTGTATTTCATTTATGTACACAATAAAAGTCCTGCATGGTTTACTTGGAATTTTTATCTTCTAGCTCCTTGGAAAATTACTAGTATTTTTTGGTTTGTGGGTTGTTTTGTTTAATTTCTCAAAAACATATTGGGGTTTACTGCCAAACATAACAAATCTCACCGTAAGAAGCAACTGAGAGAGAAAGCTGTAAATGTTTGAAAGTGAAATTTTAAAAGGAAATGGAATTTCCAAATCAGCTACATTATTACTCAGCAAAAAATGCACCAATGCAAGGCATAAGCAAATATATGTAGCTGTTATTACCACAAGCTTATAAAGACATTCCAACCTTCCTTCAGACTTTCCTTACAGACAGTCTTGAGTGCCTATTTCCCTTCACTTGCCTGCGTTTTTCCTAGATTTTGCAGATTTCCCTTCTCCTCTCCAGCCCTTTCACTGCTTTCTCTTTACAGCTGCCATTGTTCCACAGCTTTGTAACTCCGTCATGCTGTCAGCAGCCAAGCAAAATCTTTGCTTCCCTGCCTCCCGCAGTAGAAAATGCAAGAGGGTCCTTATACAAAATGTCCTCCATGCTTGTTGCATTTATTTTCCATAACACCAAATAGTTAAGCAGGCATTCCCCTCCTAATGGAAATAAGAGTATGTAGTTACACAGAAGTAGCAGTTTTAGAAGCATTACCAGAATTTGTAATGTGTTTTTCTTTCAGTGAAGCATATTAAAAGAAAACAATAGCTTATTGGTCTCAAAGTGCTTTTGAACTTGCTCTACCCTCTGTTCTTTGTCCTGTTCCTAGGGGCAAGTGTGTCAAACAGCCGATTTCATCCTTTTATCATCTGGTTCTCTGAGCCTCAGAATCAAACTGATCACCACAGCTGCAATAAATAAAGTGTCTGTTCTATAAGTTATGATGCCAAATATTATTCAACATTCTTCTGACCAGGCACAGAGTCTGATGGAAAACAGCACATCTCACTTACTGCCTTTTTGCTTGCAATTAGAATTGCAGAGTAATCAGTGGATGCCAGATATCAGAAAGCAGAATGTGAATAATGCCAATTTGCTTGGTTTTGTTTACACTTACATTTTAAAACAAAAATACCTATAGCAATATGGCTTTCATTAATTATGAAGCACAAGCAATATGTTAACAATATCAGTCTTGAAGCCTGTCAGAAATGTAATTTTATGTACCTACCCGTTCTTAGTGCATGATTTCTAATATCTTTTTTTATTCACGACCAGACATTTTCATGTGGGATTTGATTGGATATACATCTCATGGAATATATAGCACATTCTCTGTTAGAAACCTAAATAGTTCAGTTCTAGCATTTGGGAATACACTTCTTTTACTTAATGGTTCAGCCTTTTTATCATGCAACTATCATGCAAAGAGAAAAATTATGTTGTGAATCAGTTTGTTGAAGTTGTTACAGTACAAAAGTATTCGTTTTAAATGCATTCCATCTGATTATTTTTTTAAAGTTCTGTTTTGTTGTTTTTCTCTTTGTTTTCTTTTTCTAGGCTGAGGTTCAGCTATGCTATCTGGAAGCACAAAGAGATGCTGTTGAACAGATGTCCTTAAAGCTGTACAGTGAGCAGTACAACAGTAGTAGCAAGCGAAAGGAAGAGTTTGCTGATATGTCAAAAGTTCACACAGTGGGAAGTAATGGGTAGGGAACTATTCTTTTTGTTGTTTTATTCTCACTGATCTGTATTTTTTTTTACATGATATACTTTTTTTTACTTCTAGTTAACCAGGATTTTTCTTCCTAGGCCAAGAAGCAGGGAAAAACTCTCTATATATTTATTTTTTCATATATGAATGCAAAAAAATAATGGGTTCTGGATAATTTATCAAAATCATGGTTTGTTCATAGGACTACCTAACATTATCTAAGAACATTCCATTATTTTGATTTAAAAAAATGTAATGTGTCCTTTTGCTTCAGGCTTTTCTCCTCCGATAGCTTCATATCTTTTGATTTCTTAGCATTTTCCAAGGAAGCATCTTTATAATGTATTAATACCTCTGCAAGACAATTCTCTGTTATCATTATTCTACTAGTGACTTGGAAATATGAATGTGAAGCCATTCACTTATATTTCACCAGTTCAAACATGCCAGTTTTGTACTTCTAGAAAGCTTTAAGTTTAACTGGTTTTGCTTGACTTGGTCCTCTCAGACTGTTTTTTAATAAATATAAATATGCATACCCATGCATATATAAAAGCAATATTTCTTAATAGATTGAGCAAAGAATCTTGGACAAATTAATCACTGGACTACACTAAAATGAAATCTTGTTGCCTCCCATTTTCACAGCAAAGTACACTTGTAGTTCTGGTTTGAGATATTTTCTTGAGGCTCTCTTGAAGACTGTATCTTCCAACAGCTAGCTCCCCTAAATGGACATAATAACATACATATAAGTACCTAATAGTGTGGGGTAAAAGTAGTTCAAAGGAGCCAACTAGTGCTCACCGTTTGGGTACACCTTCTTTTAACCCTTTTCTTTTAACAGCAGATGGGAAAGGCAGTTTCCTGTGCAAGTAAAGTCATTGACCAGGGTGTTCATGAGTTCTTTATCTCCAGAACTTCCTTTTCCAATTGTTAACTCAATGTTGAGACCTTGGAAACACAGTTTTATTAAATTACCAACTGTAAAGATAAATGAGCCTTGTAAACATCCCCTCTTATTATACAGAAAGATGACTGTTTTAGAAAAGTTGATGTGAGCTAATTATGTAGGATTACTGAGATCTTGATTACATATGCAGAAATCTGTCAGATTCTCAAACATGCCAGTGAAGCTAGTGCCAACCATAAAAATAATTTGTTCAGAATTGGTGTGTATATTATATAAATGTGCACTGGGGCTACGTGTTCAAAAACAGCTTCTAATTTTTCAGCCACAGTTGAATGTGAGCAAGACTTAAAGTTGAAATTTTTTGCAAGATGTAAGACATCAACAGACATTTTGTTTTTTTGAGGATAGGCAATATACAGGGTGTTTCAGAAAGATGGACCCATCTGAAATGGACCTTCAATTGAAATTGTGTCCATTTTTTTGAAACAACCTGTGAAGCTTGAAGCCTCATGGAAAAATACAGTTTGTAACTCTACATACCATGTGTGTAAAGCAAATAGGCTCTTAAATTCACTTGTTTGCAGTCATAATTACATGCTTATTACTGGGAATGGTAATCAACTAGTGTTCCCTGCATTTCTTGTACTGTGGCCACCTTTCTGGGACCTTATGGCTATCCCAACCCTTAGAGGCTCAACAGTGGCTTAAGGGGACAAAGGACTAATACAATACCATGTATTCAGCTATTATAGAAACTAGGGTGGGCTGAATTCAGATGGAAAACTTCCAGTTGAACCAGTCTGAGGTATTGTATTGAACACAATGGAAATGCCTTTCAGCTGTTTGAAAATACAGGTGATAACTGCATAAAAACTGTGGACAGAAATTCTACAGCAGGAGAAACTAGCTTGAGACTGAGATCTCTACAGAGCAGGGGCCATTTGCATAACTGGGAAAATTAGGGTATTTATTCATTAGGTGTTGTGAAGGTTTGACCTAGAAAAATGTCTAGAGTGTCTACAGGGAGAATAAGAGTTACTGTAGATGAAGAATTGTTTATGTAGTGGGAGGTAGCTTTGTGTAGGAAATAGCTAAGCTAAGATAGGTAAGGTAGTATCTGCAGAATAGGTTGATCCTAGTGGGTATGTAAAGAGCAGGAGATTTCCTGCAGAACAGCAATCTTGTTACAACAGTGATAGAGAAGGTTTACATGTATCTGCATGGAAATGGCTTAAGTGACAATGAAAGGCAAGAGAACGAATATCCACTGCAGGAGAACACCAACTAGCCAGGCAGCAAGAGGTAACTAGGAGTAGTTGAGAGGAGCTGCAAAATGTTATAGCAAATCTGGCTTGAAATATTGCGTCCCCTCAAAATTGGGGAGGAGTTTTATACAGGTACTATTGGTAGATAATGGATACGGTATTTACAGCACCATTGCACAACATGATAGTGAGATCTCGGCATCCTGTCAACATGTAGTACTGGGCCTTCATGGATGAGGCTTTGAGGTAAATGCATTAGAGAGTGCTTCAAGTATGCACAGAATATAAGGCAATTAAAGCTGTTAAGGTCAGAACTCTGATTTCTCCTGTATGAGAAAAATGATGACCCAGAAACTGGGAAGAACTTTTTGTCTGGCTGAATTTTTTTGGTAGGCATACCAATGTGTGTACAGTACTTCTAAATACCGTGTGAGTTATGCCATCAAAGAAATAATACAAACTGGTAGTATGAGTTAAACATGGGGAAAAAGGCTGATGGGAAATAGCTTCACATTCCTTTTTATTTATTAATGCCACAGACGAACTGGTTTTCTCATGAGAAAGGTGCTCATGAATTTTCATTCAAAATAATAAATTGATGTCCACATTTTAAGAAATATGTTTAGGGTTCAAGGGATTAGACATGCAACTCTGCATATCTGATTCCCTGTTTACCAAGATAAAATATACTCCTTAATGTCATTTAAGCTATTATGTAGCTAATGATTTTAGCTTATTAACCAGCAAACCTATATTAAGGAAGCTGTAGTTACCTACCCATTAACCAATATTATAGCATTCTCGTTCACAGTGCTTTTTTTTTCAGGTGCTTTTAATGGAGGAATATTATTTTGCAATAAACATGTGACCTAATTTATTCTTTTTTTAATGGTTAATACATTTGGATAATCAACCAAACTTAGATCTTTTCTGTAGTTCTTGCAATTGTAACATACATCAGTATTTCAGAAGATATGCTTTCCCTGATTCTGCCCGTGGCAATATGAAAAAAAAGATCTGCTAAGCCCAGAAAAAAATATATTCGGAATAAAAAAGAAATATTCAATATACCACAGAAATACTGACAGGTACATTTTAATCTTAACCTGTCACTAATCCTACAATTGCTGGATTTTCTGATTATCTTTTTAGTGGCTTAGTAACTTATGTCCTCTTCCAAATAGTAACTTAATAGTAATCAGTAGATCCATCCATTTAGATGAGAGGCATTCATTTTAAAAACAAAGTTTGGGGTTTTTTTTAACATCACAGTTATTTTAGAACTATTGAAAATATTGCAATAAAAAAGTGATGCTTTGGAGGATGACTTCACTTTCTTGAGGCTCAGACAAATAAGTGCCATGGTCAGTTTGCTTAAAAATGCTCCCAGATAACTTATTTTTACAGCAGAAAACAAAAAAGGAGAATAGGCATAGTATGTAAACTAAGGTGTGGGGGGTTGGGGCAGCGGTGGGAAATCCCCATTACATCTTGCATCCCTCCCTGTGCTTTTTCCCGTGAATCCTGTTTCTCTCACTGTACATTTTGGGTTGAGTTCCTGTTTAGAACTTTAGCTAGAAATCAAAATGTTCAGCTCTTTCCTAGTGCTTTTCTGGGTTGTATAAAGATCAGCAAAAAAGTTCTTTTGTGTGTCTTTAAAGGATCGGTTCATTCTATTATGCCAATAAATGGACCAATTTGGACTGTAACTAAGATGTGGCTCTATAGATACAAAGCAGGTGTTTGGATCCAGCACATCTGCCTATTATAGTATAATCCCAGTCCACTTCCTGGTGCAGTTTCCAAAGGCATCCCATCCCATTCTAGCAGCAGCAGAGCACGAACATTCAATGTAGCTTTGTTTTCTGTCATCTTCATATCTTAATATAGGTTTTTCACTGGTACAAGCTGGTCCAACTGAACCTGTACCAATTTATATGAGATGAAATATAGCCTCTTAAATACTAAAGCTTATATTTTAATAACTACCTGTCAGTTTTATAACTTTGGATAATATTTAGATAAAATGGAAGGGAAAAAAGGAGCAGTAGATACTGAAGATACAGAATGGTTACACTACTCTCTGAGGAAGAGATAAAGATTCAGTATCACTGCAAATACACCATTCAAAATGGAGTTTAGTTTTATTTTAGTTTCAAAATGATCCAGCGTAAAATACCTCCTGAAACAGGATAAAAGCCCTGAACTCCAAATAAAACTAATATATTTCTACAATAGTACCTTGCCCTTTTATGCTTGCTCTTCTTTATAATAGCATCATTGCTTAACTTCTCAGGGCAGCAGGCAATTTTAAGTAAGTGCACCTCATAAATTATTGAGTAAAAGTATACTAAGTACAGCAGATTAAACTAGAGAGTTACTTCAGAAGCAGGAATCAACACTTGTGCATTATACAAGACTTCCTTTGTTGTCAACTCATAGAAAATAATACCACAGAAGACAAATGTTTTCTTCTCTCTTGCTTGCTTTCTTGCAGACAGTTCTATTTGTCACAACTTTATCTATAAGCTTTCAAAATGACCATGCATATGGTACTCTAGTTAATAACAAATGAAAATGCAATAGCATTAATAAGATTAAAAACATATTTAGTTGATTGTTTCTCTGTTGAAATACTGCTAATTTTTTTTAATGGGGTTGCAAAAGAAGTTGTTAGTAATTGGAGAAATTAGCTTTAGTGAAAAATGCACTATTGTTAGATCAATATGGAGGGGTTGATACTAGGCTTTTGTTAATTCCAGTTTTGCAAGTTTGGATCTCTTTTCAAGGGGTATCTTTCTGACGAATGTGCAGTTTTTTAGCATGTACCTTCTGTCTTGTATCACAGTGTTTTAGAAGAATCTATGCTTTACTTATTCACTAGGCTTTCAATAGAGAATCACATTAATCCTTTTAAGCTCCTTATTCTAATGATTTATTTTGTTGAAAACCATAGTGATCCTCCTTTGAATTTTAATGATTGCTGGCTATTCAAGGATTCATTGTTTTGACTTCCTGTCCTTACCTTTGTTTCTTAAATGTCTGTAGGGAACACCTGTCTAATACTGTATCTGGCCTTAGTTCTCACTGGCTTACCATATTCACTCAAGCCTATCTTAAGGCGTTAAGTTGAAATTCTAGCTACTCATCCATGAAAATAAATGTAGGATATTTACAGAGATAGGCAGATAGACAGCAGAGGGACGGTTGAATGGATTGAGTCATTTTTCAATGAAAGTAGTATTTTTATATGTATTATATCAAGATGATTGTTGCAAAGTTTGCTCAATATAAAGTCAGCACTTTAAAAACCATTAAGCAACATAATCTATGGGGGATTTCTATTTAGAAATTTTTGAAGCAAATGCAGTATGTCAACAGTTGTCAGGATTTGGCATCAGCCGCTGAATTTAGGTCATGGCACTGGCTTAAATTGGATTTCAGTTTTCATTTTCATCCACCCTGTATAAATACAGAATGTCTCTTCAGAAATATAACTAGGAACATCATGAGTTTTGAAGAATATATTATTCTAATACAAGATTTTAACACAGTATTTATGCATAATACATTTTGTTCCTTATCTACAGCCTTTTGGACTTTGATTCAGAATACCAGGAGCTCTGGGATTGGCTGATTGACATGGAATCCATCGTGATGGACAGCCATGACCTGATGATGTCAGAGGAGCAGCAGCAGCATCTTTACAAGGTTAGCGCTACCGTTACTGCCTTTACCTAGCTATAGAAGATCTGATTAGCTTGACAAGTCTTTCTCTCACAGGATATCGCTGTGTTCATTGTATGTATCATGGTGTCTATTAGAATTCTCTTCCCTGTCCCCAACCTCATTTCCATCCCCTGTGCGCTGACAGGCTGCACCGACATCATAATTGCAAGAAAGTTCCCTTTATCACATTCTATTTGTGTAATTCTATAGGAGGACAAAGATTTGTCTTCAAGATGAATAGAAATAAATGAAACTGCATTAATAAATAGTCTGAAACAAAATGAGGGAAAAAAATGAAATGGTAGCATTTAACAAAATGTGTTTTGATTGGAGCTTTCAGCTGGATTTTTATCCACCTTTCAGACCTCATCTGGAAAGAAAAAAATTTGCCTTGATTTTGGTTTACTGCTGCCAGGATACAGGACTCTTCCAATTTAATTTTTATTAGTTACACATAAAGCAGACATTGTCATGTTAAGTCTTCACAGTTGCTTGTGATTTCGGCAAAATGGTTTTGAACTTGCATATTGGTTATAGGGTCTTCATCTAACACATATATATATGTACATACATACATATATATATATATATATATATATGCACACATGGTTTCTCTTATTTGTTGTAACAGCCTTAGCCCGGAAGCTTTATCACTTCTTTTAGATAGACAGTACTTTTAAGAAGATCCCAAAAATGTGTGATTTGATTCTAAAATTGATGCAGGCTTCACTATGTGTCTGAGAAGCTGTAGTCTATGGGTCTGAGGGGTGGGGGGGGAAAGAAAGGAGGGGGTTTCGACAGAAATATCAGGCTGCAGTAAATCTTCCTCATTTAGGCAATTTTTATTGGAGTAATTCTGACAGTTGTCATCCTTGAATTGCTTTGAGCATATGGCATATTTCAAAGAGCAGATTGTGAATCATAAAAAATAAAATTAATAACTAACCACAGAATCAGCAACAGTGTAATGACAAGAAACAACTACCCTCTAGCTTTTTTTTATTTCTTATTGAATAAATGGTACATTCAAGGTCAAATAAAAGTTGTTTTCTTTCTTCTATGGTTGCATGATTTGTTTATTTCTTAAATATAATTTATTTTTTCTTGCTTTGATATAATTTCTTGATGGTTTTCTTGCATTTTATTCTTTCTAATCTCAGTTCTTTTATTTAAAATACTCAGTGAAAAATGGTTGTCACATGAGTTAAAATATGTTTATAAATGGAAAAATGGTTTGGGTCCAAACTATTTTAGGCTGCAAGTGAGTTTAATTCAGTGGCCTCCACTTCTTGCTTTGACAATAATTTCTTATTCTTACTAATGTCTTTTTCCTAACTTTCTAAATACTTAATCAGACTTAATCACACATTAACAGTCCTGGCCCTGGCTAGGCTCAGAAGTAAACAACATCAGAAATGGGTAAAAAGTTTCTTGTGAATCTAAAATAGATGTTTTGGTAGTGCCTTTCCATATAAGACCAGCCTACACCATGCCTCATCTAACCACTAGTTTTAGTTCTATAGTAAAAAAATCAATAAACATAGATTTTAAGAAAACATCCATCAATATGGAAAGGAACAAAGCTTAAGCAGCCAGCCCCAGTATTTTAGGTGCTATTTAGGATACTTTCCTTTCCAATATCCAAATGTAACCATTAAGAATAATTATAGATGGTAAGGCTGGGATAATAATGCATGGTGAGAGGGATAAAAGAGGATAATAATTTAAGAATTAGTTTGCAGTATAGTATGGTGGCAAAATGAGGAATATTGTATATTCAAAATGGAAACTAATAGTTTTTGAATATTATGAAATTCTGTGTTATGATAGGCATAACACTTCTGGAAGCAGAAAAGCAGAAAGTTTGTGTCAGAGAGGGTAGCTCAGTCTGTAGTCTGTGCAGCACACACAGATCAGCACAAAAAGCATCACCAGCTTATTTGTTCTGCAGTTTCCGCAGGGAGGTGGTCTGCTAATTAAGCAAGACCCCATCTCAAAAGTAGCTATCTGGTCACTGCAAAACCACTTGAAGAAGGAGGGTAGAAACAGACTGCCTGCCCCCCCCGTGTTGAGTATTCTAGAGAAAGCAGGAAGTAAATTGTTAAGGACTGAAGGAAAGACTTAACTAGAAATGTTGGGTTTAGTTAAGAGATGACTGGAGTGTCCATGAAGCAGGAGGAGTATTTGCAGGTAATGTAAAAAGCTTGAGTGCATAGCATTAAGATCTATTAGCCTTTCAAAAAAAAAGAAAAATCAAAAAAAAACACCTTCCAAAGATGTGTTGAAAGCCCCATAATTTCAGACGTTTAAAAGTAGACAAAAGAAAACATTAGCAAATGTAATTGAGGGAACAATTCTGCACTAGCAAACGAGAGAAGGGAGAAATCACTAGGTCTTTATCATCCTTAGTTTCAGAGATTTGCATAACAATGAATCATGCCCTCAAAACCAGTATTAATAAATTTATAAAACTAGCCTAGTAAACCTCTCTTCTAACCAGCAATGACACCCTTTTTATTTGCGGGCTCTTAGACAGAGTCATGGATGGTCTAGTGCTCACAGCTAAGGGGCAGGAGCACTGCCTACACTTCACAGTGAACACAGCCATTGTGGTCTGTAGGGAGAGAAACCTGTAAAGAGAAATACAGGCAGCTATTATTATCAGAATTCCTCAATGATGCGGGGTGTTATGAAAACACAGGTCTTGCTTTAGTTATTCTTTATCAGTTACAGCTTCAAATGTGAACCTGCTAATTGCACTCTCTGCATTTTGGCGGATTCTCCTAAACCCACAGATCCTTCTTCTCGGTGCTTGAGCTGACAAGTAATAGCACCTCTGAGCCAGCTCAGCAAGCCGCCTCTGCCAGGGAACCTGCTGTGGTATCACTATTATCAACAGTAATCATTGCCCCTAAGGAGTCTATGAATGGGAAGGAGCAATGATAACACAGGTGGATCAGAAGGGAAAGGCATACATTAAAGCAGCATAACATAATATATAAATGCTAAAATTGCATGTGGGAAAATAAAATGTTTTTTCATGGTTAGACTATTTTCCCAGTACTCTATTTTCAGATTTAATATAGATTTAAGTCAACTGTCAGCTTAATTTTGTTTTGTCATTTTCCAGGAGCTTCATAGTTTTTTAATAGGAGCCTTATTATCTTTCTTTAACTAGGTTTTATTTTGTCCTTAATATAATAGAAACAGCACAGCCATATTTTTTTTAAACTGTGAATACGTATGTATGATTTCCTCTAGATTTCCTAGATTTTAGTGCAAAGATTTACAAAAAGAGAGCACTATTCTTCCTCACGATATCCCTAAATTATTCCAGCTTTACAGTCTTAAACTAGCTAATGATTTTGAAAATCAACTAGTGTTTGATAAAATGGCAGTGCTGGAATGAATTGCTGACAGTTTATTTGTCCTCTAATGCTTTATCTGTTAACTAAGAAAAAATAAAAGGAACATTTCCATGTTTTAGGACTCTCACTTCTTTGTGCTGCTGTAATAGCTCAGTTTAATGCCAAATGTATCATGTTTATTTCATTTTAATCTACTTCATGTGAGCCTGATCTCATAAGCTCTAAGTACACAGAACTTGCATTGACTTCAGCTGTATTCATATGCTGTTTCTGGAGGATCAAACCCAAAGAATTTAAACTCTGCTAATTAGCCCTTTAGTGGGAACTTGAGTAATTCTGTACCTTGAATGTTCAAAAATGAAGCAAATCAGTATTTACTGGAACTGTGGAGATTAGAAATGAGTATACTAGGCAGAAAAGTTAATGATAATTTTTCCATTTTCCTCAGAAGATTAATTGCAAAACTTAATTGTGTTAGATTAAAATCCCATTTAAATAAGTACAATATGATTGTTAAAATCGTTACTATGTTCACAATAAAATTAACTAAACATTTTTAAACATCAAATACAAGAAATTATATTTCCCTGTCTGGTTACAAGTAATGTATGGTGTTTTTAATACAAACTGGATAAGCTGTAAGTCTTACACTAGTAATTCTTCAGCAACAATGGTCATGATAGATGGAAAAAGACCCTTATGTAGTAGTGCAAAGATTCTGAAAACGTTTAGTTGACATGGCTTCTGAACAAGTTAATAGCTGAACTATTTCACCAAATGGAAGCAGTTCACTGTATTAAACAACATGAAAATGCACACCAAAATCTAAGGATACCTTTCAAGAAAAGCTGAGGGGGGAAAAAAGTCTCCCAGTAGTTTTTGTTTCCCTACTGGATGCTATCTATCCCTCTCGGAAGGTGTGGTTCGTTCTCTCCTCTGGGTGTGCTGCTGCTCCATTGTGCCTTCCTCCCCGGCTCAGTGTGCTGTGG
Organism: Aegotheles bennettii; assembly: GCA_013398125.1. Classification (NCBI taxonomy): domain Eukaryota; kingdom Metazoa; phylum Chordata; class Aves; order Caprimulgiformes; family Aegothelidae; genus Aegotheles; species Aegotheles bennettii. The sequence goes on from VZRW01012470.1 coordinate 166,433, forward strand.
CCCCGAGTGGATCAAACAAACCGTGGTGAAAGTTTCCCTCATTTGCATCACTTCTAGACAGCCCTGTCGTACTCTTTGCTGACAGGAAATCACTGTCTTTGTCACCTTTTTTCAGTGATCTCCTTTTGGCAGAGATCGGCCATGTGACCAGGATTAATCACAACAACAGTTCTGGCTCAGAACTCAATGACATGTTTTCCTCAGCACTCCAATAATGGTGTAGAGGAGTCAGTAGGAAATGACTACATTAATTTCAGAGTGAAAAGATAATTAACACTTAAGGACTAGTGCTATAACCTATGGAGCTATTATTCAAATTAAAACTAATTTATTGCAAACTTGTGGAAAAAAAACAACCAACTATCCTTTAACTCAACTGTTAAAGTAATCTTACAAGAGCCCGTAAGTTTAAAAAGAAGCACAAACTATATTTAACATAGTAATATAAATACATAAAAACTTAGACATTTGAAACTGGAGGCTAAAGTGTGTAAAGTGCTTACTTAGATGATATGAATAGGATACTGGCAAACAAAAGCAGCAGTGTGCTCCTAGAATGCTGTGCTTCAAGGAGTTTCCTTGGCAACAGAAATGCAGTTCCAAAAGTAGACAGAACTTTCCTCAGAAAACATACTATTAATAACAACCTTCCGGAACAACTTGGAACAATTTGACTACTTGGCAATAATAATGCCAAGTGTTCTGCAAATTAATCTAACACATAACAGTTATATGTTTCTCTTGCCCATAATTCTCCTGAACTGGAGGACTGAGTTTTCTGCTGTTATAGGATACAAATGTGCAAAGCAGTTCCAAATGCTGCACCAACAGAGAGAGGGCTCAAATAGCAGCAGCCTATAAGGATCAATTAATGTGCTTCGTATCATTTTAACTTGTAAAACAGATTAGTTTAATTGGATTACTTTGTTCCATTTAAAACGAGTCCTGCATACCTACTGAAGCCACATTGTAGTTCAGTCTTTATTTCAAGCAGATTTTCCATATAAAGAAAATTTATTAAAAGATTAACAGCCTGTAGAGTGATATATTTGGACAATATGCTTAGAGGATTGGTTATAAACTAGAAAACGTGAAGATTTTTGCTCCTACACTGCTTATTCTGCACAGTCCGGGATGCCTTCTGTCTGTCTGGTAATCTGTCAGTGCCTGCACAGAGCTGCTAAAACAGTCAGTGGGAGAAGATGATGATCATCACTTTGGAGGAAGCTCTCAGCACACTGCAGGACTGAGCCCCTTGTAGGTAGTAACTACAAATCTGCTATGCATGCAGAATTTTTAGATATGTCATCATTTCTGTATGAGCCAAGAGAAGAAACTAATTTCAGGTTTGCCTTGCCAATAGGGATCATTAGAATTCCACTAAAGGAACTAAAGTTTACCAGACAGGAAAGGTAGGCTGTGCTACTACCTTGACTTTCCCTGAATTCTTAGATCTAAAGGTTAAACGTAATCAATATCTCATTGTGCAGCCTGATAATAAGTAATAACCATGATGTTAAAATCTAAATGTGATTGCAGATAGCACTTAGGTGTGTTGACCCATCTGGGAGGGCTTTTTAATTGCAATCAGAATAGTCATTATAGTTTGCTAATAAACTTTTAGGCTACCTGGCAAAAATCACCACCTTTTTGAAATATGATTTTAATTATGTCCCAAAGTGAAAGCTTTTATTTTATCTGACAAAGTGTATGTAACACTTAATAAAAATAAAATTTAAAAAAATAAAAGAGAGGTTATTCTGCTAAATAATATCAATGGAGATATTAATTAGCAATAGTAAATTACAGCACTTATGTCCACATACATGGATTGATACATGCATCAATGGAAGTTATTCTTTGCCTTTGACATTGTAGTATGCTTTCAGCTGTCATGCATAGTAAAATGCCTGAGCTAAGTTTTGCAGAAAATTTTTACTTCAGTTACTGTTCTTCACAAAGTTCAGTAATTTCCATATGCTAGGCTGTTGAGTTTTTTTCCCTCAACAGATTAAGAATTTCTATGACTTTCCACACTATGTAGGAAAATCAACTGTTTTGTATGGGAGGTTCCCAAAATGACTGATACCACAAGCAATGGTAAAAATCTGACTGCTATTAGATCATCAACTAAATGAGTTCAGGACCTGACACAACAAAATTTCCTAGTCTCTTATTGCAGGGGGTGATGAAATCGGTTAACTTTTTCTACACAAGTATTTTCACTTCAGTTGCGCTGGAGAACGGAGTGAAAATTCCTTTGTGACACACACTGTAATGACCAGCTTGGTTTTCAGTGGTCCATATGTCTAACTTTGTAATATGACTATATTCCTTGCTACTTCTGACAAATTTTATATTTCAAAAAGCAGAAAATAAAATTATTTTTGACAGAAAGTGTTACTTAAAGCAGATAAATGTTGTTTTAATGTCTTATATAATTACAACAGGACAACACTGATTACCATGCCTACAGAATTGCAAAGTAAGTCTAGAGAATGGATAAAGATAGAATATGAAAATTATTTTACATTTTCTTGGTTGCTTCCATAATACATTTCAAATGTGAACGTGCATTTTTAAAGGCAGTGCTGTAATTTCTATGGAGCAGACTCCCTGTATTTCCACAAGAAGTGGCTTCATGCATTTCACAAGAGTAAGTGGGTTTCTCACATTTCTTCCCAGCATGACATTGAAGATGAACTTCACATTGTAGCAAAGCAGTATTTACTGAGCTTGTAGCGAAAGCCAGCACAGCTTTTAGGAGATTAAAGCAGTGTCTAGAATGAAAGAGGCATTCGACTTCAAACAAAAGTAAATGTGTACCACATAGCTGTCATCACCATTCCTTACTACAGCTGCAAAACACGGACAATTTACAGTCATCACGTCAAGCATCTTAGTCAACTCCACATGCTCTGTCTTTGCACCCTTGCTGGCATAAAATGGTAGGATAAGGTCCCAAGTAGTGAGACCTTAAAGTATTGTCAAATATTCAGCACTGAAGCAAGGGTCTGGCACACACAGCTGTGGCGGTTTGAGTGCATATGTCCAGCAACCCAAAGCCATTTTCTGTTCATTAAGCATTTTTAATTTTTAAAAGGAAAAAATGACACCTTAATTCATGCCAAAGGATGATGAAAATTACAACCTTCATTGCTTTCTATATGCTAGGACTCTGTAGTGTCCAAACAAGGTAGAAAGGGCTCAAGATTAGTCTCAGAAACACTAAGTTATTCACATTCTCTGAAGAACAGGTAAGAATAGCTGAAGTATAGCAGCGCTCTATCCTAATCACTTGACTGAGTCCCTAAGAAAAGGTGTTCTACTCATGCTGTTATACATGCAGTCAAACACCAGGGACAACAGCACTGGTGCAGCAATGTTCTTCAATACCCTGAATCAAGTAAAGAAGCTAGTATTTAATATAATATGGCAGATTTTTTCCAAGTTCATATGAATTAGCTGACTAAAAACATCTCATGAAGTGATTTGTGAATTTGCACTCACAATTCACTCATAAAGGCTCATATACAATGATGCTAAATAAGTGAGATCAGCCCTCTAGAAAAATGAAATTCAAAAAAGCCAGGACTGGTTTCTCTTTATCCTACTGCATCTCAGAACCTTTAGTCTAATATTTCACAGCCTTTCTTCTGACTTGTGAAAACTACCTTTAAGATCTTGTACAATGACTGTATAACATAAAAATGGGTCCATCATGCAAGTGTCCTATGCTGTTCTCCAGATATTTTTCTTCCATGAGGTTGCCCAGTAATCCTGAGCCCACATAACCTTACTGAAGCCATAGAATCCTGCCCCAAGACGTCCCACAGGTTTAGCCCCACGCTGTGATGAACCACCCTCTCTATGCAGTGTGTCTGTGCTTACACCTGCTCTAAAGCTGTCTTCCACTAGTCTCACCAAATAATATATTGAAGTAAGATAAAATTAGGAGTGTTAATAGCAAAATGACAACTTAATTTTTGAAGTTGTGTGTGGACATGTTCTTGGGATTTTAGCCGCTTTGTGGATTAGGCTGTTTTAGAGGGATGCAGATAAAAAAATCATTAGCAAAAAATATACGGGGCAAAAGATTACCCTATTCCTCAAGTCAGTTGCCAATTTTTAATTCGCTTTCCTATATTTTCACCTCATACTCCAGGAGAAAATATATTTTTTTCTAAACTCATAGGAATTAATGTGCTTTATCTATGTTTTGCTTCATAAACATAATACAGGAAAAGCTGTTTTCTTTCCCAATTACTCCTCATCAGTATACCTCATAACTAACCAATACTGTAATGTTTCTTTTTTCAAAAATAGACAAAAAATAAAGGACCACAGAAAATCCTTTTAGGAGGTTTTCTATATTAAACCCAAATTCACAAAATTTCAATAAACTTGAACTGGCAATACATTCAATGCATACATATTTAAATTATAAAAAATAAGTTGCAGTGAAGTATGCCAGTTTTTAAACTCCTAAATTTTTATTTGTATATGTATTTCATTTAAATTTTTATTTGTATAAATATATATTATATTTATATATTGAAAATACATAAAACATTAGTATAAAATATTTCTTTGTATATATTTGTAACTTTTTAATATACTTAAGGTTAGGTGATGTTTTTACATTGTGTGTACACATTTTAAATACATTGCACTAAAAACAGTTATAGCTTTTTGTGCTAACTTCTCCTTCCGACAAGGCAAAATAAGCATCGCTATCATTCCATTCATAGTTGTTGCAGTTGCATCAGGTCCAATGGCTTCCTAGGGTAGGGTCCAGACAACTCCAGTGAGAAACACCTGTGGTTCTTCTTAACTTCTCATGGGTGTTGATATTTTTCCATTGTAGAGGACATAGTTGCTATAGAATTCCAGTCATCATGAATTCTAAATGTTAGAATTGACTTTATGGAGAGATGCTTTTGGGGGAAGACAGTAGTTCTACCCTTTGCAACCTGTTGTTGAAGAATGTCAGGTGTTGTTACAGATGTGCAGTACATACACCATATTTAAAGACATACTTTCCTTATTGTTTCAGTTTGGGTAAAAAAAAATTCTACTCTTGGAACTTCTGATTTAATCTTCAGTTATGGATTTTAGTTGTCTCTTTTTTGTTAACTATTAGAATACGTAAGGTCTTTATGCTAGAGGCTGAAACATGTAATAGATAGATAGACAGACAGATGAAAATAGAGTATAAACCAGGTGATGAAAATCACCCCTTTTCCACCTTTGCCTCTGTGCTGAGCTAGGGACCTTTCTGTCCATTGACATCGACGATATTATAAGATGCCTACCAAAAATTAGAATGGGTATGAAGATACATATTTGATTCAGTTTTAATAAACATACAGGATGATTTTTTTTTCATAAATATGGCCAAACAGCAGCTCCTTGTCAGTTCATGAATACACATGGTAGATTTGTAGCTAACACACGGTACCCAGAGGATTATACACAAGGGAGCAAGTTTCATTGAAGATGAAGACTATTGGTCTGGGCTCCCTGGGCCTAGCGAAGTTTAAGAATCAATCAAGGGAGTGAATAAAGAGGCAGTCTGAGATTAGAAATATTAAATTCTTCCATCTTATTTCCCCAAATGTAGCATATGAGATCTGAGACAGCAGTCACAATAGAGAGGAATGAAATATCTGTGAATACCCAGGTAAAAAACACCAAAAAATCATAGGACATAGATAGCAGTGGTTCTGAGCACCAGATAACTGGAACTCTAAACGAAAAAAGGCTTTGTTTTGAGGCAATAGAAACAATGGTTTAGTCTCCAAACAGAATTGATCAGAATGATACAAATCATTCTAAGTAAATTTAAAGCTATAGAAAGTTTTTCTTAACCAATACCAGAAACAGAAAAGAGGATAAGGTATGGTGCCAGGAACTAGAGTGCCCATGTGCAACTGGAGACATAAAACATTTCTTAATTGTATCTCTTCCCCAGGATCACTTGTGAAATACACAGTTCCCATTCACAGGGAAGACATTAGAGTAAAGCCAACCTAATACATGCCTCCAAACAGTGACCGATCTATCCAGAGAAGTGCCAAAACTGAAACAGCAGAACACACACATAGATGTAAGTCAAAAGAACTCATGAAGTAGGACAGATGCAGACTGGCCGAAAATATAAGCATTTTAGTGCAACATATGTAATGTAACAGGCAACATGAGAAGTAGAAGGAAAAATGTTCTTGAGAAAAAGAGCCAGGCAGACAGATTGAATATTGCAGTTACCCTTGAAATGAAAATATAGTGTCTGAAACCATTGAAAATTTTTGGTTTTAATGAAGAAGGAGATATCTGTAATATGACTTAAGCAGATCTAAAGATTCTTAGTGTTCTGGCAATGCAGAAGCCTGCCACGCATTCAATTGCTATATTTGCAACTATGCTATTAGATCAATGACTAATTTGATACCAGCTGGATTGTGGAGCCAGCTGCAGTGCAACACTGATAAGGAGCAAAATTAGACTGGAGAGATGCAACCAAGCACTGCAGATGTTCAATGAAATCATTATGAGACCAGTGGATAAATTCAGTCAGTCGACATGGAACCCCTGAAATAATAGATGTCATCACTTAACATTTACTATAGTGTTTTACAAGAATTCTACGCACCCATGGTCACTCTCTACAAGCTCTGGTTTCAATTAGAAGGCAATATTCAAAACAATACCTTAAAGAAATAGGAAAGTCATTAGCTAGCATTCTAGCTGAATATAACATATTTGAAGAAGATGAGTACTTAGAAGTTAAATTGAAGTTAGCACAAACCCCCACAAATCACCCTACAGTCCATTGAAACAGAATTCTATTAGTATAGTAAAAGTGCTGAAAAAGGTAACATGGCAAAGCAGAAACCATGCACCCACAGAAAGTAATTCAGAGTGGACAAACAATCTGCTAATGGTCAGAAAATCTTGGAGTAAACTGATTCTAAAGTCGTTGAACAAAATGGTGAAAGCCTGGACATTTTTTCAGGACAACAGTGTTCATTGTGATGTCAAAAATATGTTTTGGCATATTGCTCTGAATGAACAACAGAGACACCGTTTTCTGCATATTTTGTCAGGTATCTGTAGGCTTTTATGCTCATCAATCTATGCTACCAGAGGTATTCCAGTGTAATATGGACTAGGCACCCTTCCTTGAGTGAGTAGCTGATGGCAATCTAAACATAGAAAACAGAAATGTCAAAGAAGAGGCAATCCCTAAACAACTCCTAAGTGGACACCTGGGCAGGAGTATTAATCTAAATGCAGAAAACTTCAAAGTATCTGAGGGTGGCATCTGTTGATTTTTGAAGCAATTTGCTACTGGCCATGAGAAACCAGGAGCCCCTCAGGAAACAGGCAAAACACTTGACAGAAAGCCAGTCCAGTCTTTCACAGAGATTAACAACTGTTTATACAATTTTTTTACATGCTTGCCAAAAGCCTATGGAGTTTTGTCATGGTCAGTACAGAGTGAGTAAAACAGAAAGTTAAAGGACCAAGGGAAAATAAAAAGGGTGAGGGCTGGGGGTTTGGAAAAGGTACCAGTCTTTAAAATAGTAAGACTATTTCAGGGGACTGAGCTATGGTCCTCCACTTCAATTAAAGTGGGCTATCCCCATTACAGACTTGTAGAGCTTTAGGAGAATTTCCTGGTGATATAGAGCTCCTGTAGCAGCTCGTCTAACATTTTTCCGCACACTGTGGTAGAAGTAGTGAATGAGAGTAGGAGTAAGTAAGAATGAAAATAACATTCTTTCCAACAGAGATCCCCAGAGAGTGCTGGCTCCTGAAATCAGTGTAACTAGGAATTTCTATCTCGCCCAGAAGTAACAGCACATCTTGCTCCCTTCACATGCACAATGCACTTGTCTTCCAGGGGAGGTAATGTACCACAAGTTATCTGATGAGCAATATCTCACCTTTAAGACAACATCTGCCGCCTCCAGCTGCAGACAGACCCACACCTCACCTTTTTTTAAATCTTGATTCAAGCAACGCATATATTTCTACAAGTTAATGAGTGGTACTGAGTCCTCCATAAAAGCAGATTAACATACTTAGGAACTTAGTATAGATGCAAAGCAAAGATAATATATTCTTTAAAGACACATATCTTCATTTAGTTCAGTTGTCTGTAAGATACAGATTGAGATACGTGTATTTTGTCTAACAGCGCAAATGCTAAATAAGTGAACTTTCCTGGTCCTGGCACATTTCAAAGTTACTCAGGGTATTAAACTGTTAAGCAATAAAATGTGTATTTCATGGAAAATGTTTCTCTTTGGCTCACAATAATTAAAAATCAACTCTTCCTGTTAGAAGCCAGATTAAAAGAGTGGTAGAATATCATTCATGAACCACAACAGACAACAGCAAGCAGAAATGCTTATTGGAGGGGACAGGTGGGATATATGGATATATGTGAGGAGCTTTTTGCATCTTTTTTAAAAGCCATGTCTCCCACAAGCTATTTCTTGGCTGAACAGTGGAGTATTCTCTCTGTGTGGACTACCTAGTAAACCAGGAGGTAGGAAATCCTGACCTTGGTGCTGAGGCATGCTCAGATGATAACTAAAATTTTCTGGTTTGTCCTTGCATGTTTAAACAGTGAGGAAATATATATCCTGCACTTTACCCAAGTGAATTCATGCCAAAAAATGAGTCTTCTACCAATTTTCCCTATTCCTCCCGTTCAAACCAGTCACTAGAAATACACTGCTATAATTTGTGCATCATTTAGAAGCTGTTATGCTCATGGGTGCCTATATGTGTTCTGAACATCTTTTCACTGTCTGGGTAACCTCCAAACAGGGAGACCTAGAGTGATGGGAGATCTGCTGGTTTAGGCATTTGGTTTCATTAAAATCAGCAAAGACTATTTGGATCATGCATATGATTTGTTTGCAAATTTAATGTGGGCGTCTTCTGAGAAAAGGCTTTTATATTCACATTTATGGTTTTATAAGGCTAAAAATAGCACAGAACACCCAACATTTGTCACATGCATACTGCTTTGCTCTCTGGTGGTTTCTAAATTCTTGCCTCCTGAAACATATCATCCCTTTTCCAGGTTCTTCAGGAACTGCGGCATCTTTGAATTCTTTTTGTAGCTGTGTCTTTTAGCTTGCTGACTTAATCTTCCAGGACCAGAATTTGCTGCCCTAGAACTACAGATTTTAACACCAGCAGATTCTGATTGAGTAAATCTGGAAATCAGGCACTCTCCCATGTTTTGATCCCTAGTTGTCAGGGCATCCAACAGTTGAGGATCCTTCTAAAGTTTGGACCTTGACTCATACATTCAAACAGCTCAGCTAGTTGTCACTAGTCATCAGTAAACTTAAAATTCTTAACCACTTCTTTTGTGAGTCTGAGTGTACAATCGCTTGCACAGATGCCTGTTGTCATTACTTGGTATGGCTATAAAACATTTGGATCCAGATCTGTGGTCACAGTAGTCTTAGTTCCTGTGTCCTTTTAAGTAGTGGTGCTGGCCAACATATTTTTGTGTACCTTGTGTTCAAGCTTCCCAGGGAAGCCCCTGGAAACAGTTCCAATTTTTTTAATCTCTTCTGATCTTTCTTAGGGAGCTGAGGTGTATAGTGTGATAGACTGACCTGTTATGAAACCTTATTTTGTAATGTGGCATGGAAAAGCCTAAGAACTTAGCTACTGGTAATTTTTAACACAAGAAAACATTACTCAATCAACCTTGGTATCTGCCTCAAGCAATGACTACTCCTGGAAAACCTAAAATAAGATGAAGAAATACTCACTTTTATATATACTTACATTAGTTTCAACAGACTTTATTTGTTGGGTTGTTATGCATTTCTTTCATGTTTTTCTTTTCTTTGTATGGTCCTCTAATTTTGTTCGTTTGTAATGGCTAATTAGCAGATTTGACCACCAGGTGGCCTGCTACACTGTACTGTTGGCGTGTGCAAGAATATTTATTAATGCTTCTGTTGTTAGTGTTATTCCGGGAGTGCAAGTGTGGCATTCGTCATCTTGGTCTTTTTTGTTGTACCAATCAAATGTAAATTTATTCATACTAGATGGCCTAAGAAATGTTGCAAAATTAAAAAGACATATAATGTCCTTAAAGATTTTTGCATGGTTTAAATATTCAAACTTTTTTCTTAAGTGCTTAATGGCTTTACCAAAGGACAGTTAACTTCTGCCTCTGCCAGTTCTTCCACACTTTATTAAAGAAGTAAAGAATAAAATCAATGCAATGACAATTCTTCAAACATCGGTACCAAATGCCAGTCACCAATGAGCTGGAAAAATTACTTTTAATAGGGTTAATGTAGTGCTAGTGCAGTCACTTGATGTATAAAAGCTCGATGTCCTGTTCTAAAGTATGTATTCATTACTTTATTTTCTTTAAACTTCAGTTTTATAGCAACATATTATACCTCTAGCATAATAGCTAATGAAATGACCTAAAGTAGTTGACTCAGATGTAGATTTTTAAAAAGTAACCCAGTACTGTTAGGAACATAGAGTATTCCAGAAGGTATACCTTTTTTTTTATTTTTAGAATTCTCATTTATTATGAAATGAGTGTTAAGCTAGGAAGTACAGCTGCTTAAACTAGGAAGTTAAATCACCTTATACCATAGAAGTGCAGATACTATTTACAAAGTTTCTGTCACCATAAAAATCAGAGTCACTTATTTTTCCTGATATTCTCAATAGAATGTATCCCTTCAAAAATCTGAAAAACCTAGAATAAGCAATGGTATCTCATTCTTTCCCCCTCATCCTTTTCTCAGTTTTTTTCTTACATTTTTCCATCTTCATTTGGAATGACTAAATTCCCTACATATACAGCACAGTATCACAAACATCTATTGACCAAGCAGATAGCAGTTAAAGTTGAAGACATAAATACACATTACTTTAAGCATATATCTTGTCTTAACGGGCACAAATCTTTCCAATTTGTGTTTGAACTGCCAGACAGCTATCATGGCATGTGTGGTTACCAGGATAGGCTTTCCAGAGAGCAGAACCAGAATGTCTTGAGACAATGCCAGAAAGACAAAAGTTCATGTCTACCCTAGGGTTTGCTAAAGCTGAAGCAGATTCTGAATATCCTGAATTTGCTTTGTATTACTTCACTTATGGTTTTGTGTCCTGATATTTCCTGCTAATGTGGTCCTTTGAAGCATTTCTTTCCTTCTCAGATATATGCATATTTTTTCCAATTTTCAAGACCTTCCTTTTTCATCTTCTTTATGTGGAATTCAGACCTTAGAATAGTAATAACTTAACCAGTCTCTAAATCCACTGGCATTGCAAGTGTTATCTAAATTTGAATATCGATGCTATAGCCATCAGTTTATCAGTCTGCTTAGAACACTGAGATTAGCATTTCAGCAAGGCAACGTAAGTCAACGTGATCTTGTGGGATCTTTTTCTAAAATCCATTTCTACAGTTTCATTGCAGTATCTTTACAGAACTTTTGGTTTTCTTATAATGGCTGAAAGACAGGTTCTATTAATATACAGGCATTATGCTGTGTGCTGGTTTCAGAGAAGCTCATTACAAAATGTTAAACATGAAGGGGCAGATTCCCTGGTCTGTCAAGATCACTTCACATTCAACTTTACAATTTCCACAGTGAATCGAGAGCAGTTGGTGCTATGCACTAGAAAATACTCTTGTTGTGGGTAAATTCTCATTAATATCACCCACTTCATCTGCTACTATGGTCTTTTTCTCCTGCTCCCCATCATCCTTTCCAGCATGAATAGAAGCAGAAAAAAATCTTGAAGTGAACAAGGAGAGCCTAACAAGTAAAAGCCAAAACATGAGTACAGGCAATATTGTCCATAAACATGAACTATTTTTCATTTATATCAGGGCCAAGTTATTGAAAATTGGCTTTCTAGCAGCTCTAGCCTTAAGGATGTCTGAAGTATGTGCATTTGAATTCAACAGCCTCTGCAAAAATTGTTCAACTCTATATTTTAGTTCTGTAAATTGTATTCACAGAAACACCAGCGTTAAACAGAGACCAGTGCAAGTCATCTGGTTTCATGTTTGATTCTTGTAGTAATGTCAGGCTTTCACAGACATTCAAGCTATTGGCAAAGGTATAAGAAGATAAAACATCTGGAAGTTAAAATTAAAAAAATTCAAACTAGAAACAAGTCATGCAGTTTCTAACAGTGAAGGAAGCTGGTTATTTATCATCTTACCAAGGAATGCTATGAATTTTTCATCATTTGCATCTTTATATCAGGCTGGATGCAATACCAAAAGATTTTCTCTAAGCCAGAAAGTTGAGAGCTTAATATAGGAAGAGAAGGTAGGACTACAGCACATTTTATACAAGTGGTGAGGTTAGATTACTGCAATTTTTTGAACGTCAGGTCTGTGAATCAGCCCAAGTTTTGTCAGAGAGTATTTTGGCAGAATGCCATTAGAGATGAGAAGACACTTTCAGCTTTCATCATGCCAGCAAATAACAGAGTTCACATTTAGCGGCAACATAAATCCTTGAAAACAGACACCTGGAATTGGGGAAATAGAAAGAAACAGAGGAAAAGTTTCTTTTGTTTCTGTCTTGCTAGTTTTTCAGTAGACAAAATAGGTTCAGTGTCACTGAATTAATGTATTCTTTTAAAGGTAACTATTAGTGTTGGTTCCTAAATGTCTTGTAGAAATCAAGATTTATTGAGTTTAGAGCCAAGGTATTTTCTGAGATGACTAAAATGTATCATAAGTAAAATAATTCTTTTTTTTTTAGTCTAGTGTGAAGTAAACAATGTTGACTAGTTTTGAGCTCAGAGAATATATTCTGTTAGACAGAATGCTGAAGCAGATCTCAAAAGACTTGTGTTCCCATGTCAGAGATCTTCCCTGACAACAGGCATGGTGTCTGTCTGTATCTCAGTTTCCCATTTTAAATTGAGAATAATATTTTTCCATCTCACAGAACTGTTGCAAGTCTGCAGCTACCTGGAGCATAGGAATGGCAAGCTTGAGCCTGCCTTTTAAAGACTGTTAGGGATACCCTTGCTGGTGGCCATTTGGCAAGAGTCTCCAATATCTCTCCTAAGCACAGCAGCTGTTGGAGGTAGAGAGACTGGCTTTTAGCATGTCCTGGATTGTTTAGTTTCCAAAATTTCTGGTCATAGAAACATTTCACTCCACTGCATCACATCACAGAATAACAGAGTGCATATTTCTGTTTCTGGTGGTTCATGATCAGACTTCACATACTCCCCAGAAGTTACAAGACTTTTAAAAAGCTAACCCAATATCACATGCAGATGGCCAGGAGCAGGATTTCTTTACCTTTTTCCCCTTTCCCATTATATGTGTGATAGTTCCTTTCATTTCTATGGGTTAGGTTTTGTCTGTCTTAAATTATTTAAAATATTATTACATTCAGAAAGTCCATTTTTTAAAAATTAACTCAGAGTTTGATTTTCTAAGACTCTGGAAGTTAAAAAAAATAACTAATTTATCATATATGTTAGCTTTTAGAAACAAGGGCAACACTGACATAGTCCCTTAAATATCATTGGGCAAATACAGTGGTGTTGTTAAGTGTTCCAAAATTGAAATTCCTCTTGGAAGTTTTTCCACCTTCAAGGAAGTCTGGCTTTGGCTGAAGAAGCTGCTTGAGCATAGCATTATGCTGTTTCAAACACCAGTGAGGAAGAGAGAAAGCATCTGTGTTAAATACCCATAGATCTGTCAGGGTGTTACCAGTCTCAGCTATTCTGGAGGCGGCTAGTTATTAGTTCTCGATGTTCAGTCATCTTTATACACTTAGTTTGTTTCAGGGACTATTGAATTTCTTATTGATAAGGCAAAAAAAAATGATCACTCCTGTTAAATTTGCTATCAAAGCCACTAATACTGTAAGAAATGAAATATTTTCCTCCATGTTAAAATAATTCAATGACATTTGTGAGGTGTACAGCTTCCTGCCAACTCTTCTAATTTAAAACATTATCTGTTTAAGGAAAACATATGTTAGAAATTTTTATTTCAGTGATAGGAAAGGCACTAATGAAATATGCATGTATGAATTTTGTATTGCATAAGTTTCCTCTTTCTTGAAATGTGATTAGAAGCCAAACATCTGGATTATGTTTAAAATGCTTGAATTTCCAGTTTTCAGAGAGATTCAATCTATTTTGACACTGTCCACTTAGCCTCAACATTTTCAGCATGCTGTTAACATTACTTGCTATTGTAAAAAAATAAGTTCAGGTTTAAACAAAGTTGGACTTCTCCTAATGCTAAAAATGTTTTCTGAAATAGCTGTTTCTGCAGCATTCACACAGTCATAGTTTAGGCTATGTCAGCAGTTCCATTACAAATTTCCTTTTGAAAGCGGTTTGTAGTTGACCATAAAAATAACTTTTCAACTTGAAAGTGTTTTTTCTTTTATTATAAAAGTACTAATTTTTTCCTAGAATAATATTAAAAATTAAATATCAAGTTCCTGAGAATTTATAAAATGAGATTAGCCTGCTGGTAACACAGGTAATGGCTTTGGGATGCCAACTTTCTCCTTTTGTTTAAATAACATTAAAGTGTACTGAAAAAGTGAACAAGTATTATCTGCCATGTCTCTTGAAGCGTTCAGGATATGTCTGTCTTGAGATGACAACAAGTAGTTACCTATATAACTTTCTTTTTAACATGTTTTAACAATAGTTTTGATGTGGTATGTGGTAATGGTATTGCTATAAGAGGAATTACGGTGATTACCAGCGTTTTAGTTAGTCAGTGGAGATGTTTTAGAGCTCCATATTAGACCTGCTGCATGTGCCAACTTTGACATAACTCAAGGGAAATTACAAGGAACAAATCAAATAGCACATTATAAAAACTATTATCTTTCACTTTACTTAGTACAGTACAGGATGTGCATTTAAAATAAAAATGACATTTTTCATTATAACTTTGGGGCAAATTGAGAAATGTGCTGTCAACAACCTTTCTGATCAGCAACTCGGTGGACCCTCAAACAGATATAAGTTATGTCATGTAGAAAAAAGTTCAAATACTTTAAAAATCATATTGTTACCCTAGATATTACAGGTAACTCAGATCCACATGTTCTGAGGTTAGAGACCGAGCAAGCTAGACTCAGATTCTGTCTGGTTTTGACATGAGGTCGCTCACCAGCCTGCAGAGATTGCAGGGCTATCACTGCAGGCCAGGGGTCATTTTCTTTTCTCACATTTGACAAGGTCTAGTAACGTGAATTTCTAAAGCCACTATGCCTTAAATGGTGGGTGTACTGATCTTTGTGGATTCTCCTGTCCTTTGGTAGCATCTTTGAGTTCTGCCTCTGTTGGTCTGCGGAGATTAGATTTCCATTTGGCTCTCTTTGCAGTGGGGAACCTCTTCTCCCATGAAACAGTAAAGCAAATAGGTAAGAGGAAGAAGGATCCAAAGATATTCTACCCTCAAACGTATCCCAGTAGGTATCACTAGAAAAGAGGATAATTTATTTGTCGATTTTCAGTCAGACTTCACTCATGGGAGGCTATTACTGAGCACCATTAGAATTCTGGCTGAGTAACAATGGAGTAAGGACTTCAGAATAGCCAGTCTGTGAAAGATAAATGTGCAGGAACATCCATTTCAAAATAGAATGATGCCTGTAACACACATCCTGACAATAGTCGCTGCATTTGGAATTAAAACCGTGTAGAGGAGTTCCGATTTTATGTTTCATGAATACAGCAGAAGCAGCCACAGCTTAGTAAAAGGGAGGATAACAGGTTATAAATTACTTTCTTTTATTATCTTCTTCAAAAAATCTCCATAATCTTACATTTTTGTATTTTATTTTGTAAAAATGTAAATGTAAAAATGTAGCTATTTGAGATTTGGTACATGTAGGGTCAGCATTTCAGAATATCTAGCTAAGGATGGAGCTGTAACTCCACCTTTTTGTTTCCAGACTGAACAGTTTCCCAGGCATCAAATATATTTTCTGCTCAGTAATGGGCTAACTGCAGTCTCTAGCAGTATTTTGGAATCTCCCTTACTCTGTTGTTTTTTTCTTCAATAAATATACCTGAGCACTAACCCAAAGGTATAGTAGTTAGTAATTTCTAAATAATTAATTCCTTTGTTTATTTAGTATCAGTTATTCTCCAGTCAACTAAATAAATGTGAATTAAGCTAAATACACGTTTGATATTTTAAGCATGTCTGTTGGTTGCATCTGCATTAGTCTGTGCCAAAAGTCACACCTCTGGTCCAAGGTATGAAAAAACCCTCAAAGCTCTAACATCATTGTTGCAAGCAATACAAGACGAATCTCAGAAATTCATTCCTATCTCAGGCAAAGATCCCAGTATAACACATAGTTTACAAGATTGATAGATTGTTATAACATGAAGTACACCAACTGTGGCCTTATCTGAACTGCACTCTAACATGTATTGTAGGACTGTGTTCTACCATGATCTGCCAGGATTTGTCTTTATTTGTAGATGGGTGGCAGTTTATAGATCTAGTGGAATCTCATGCACCTGATACTTGATTACTCTCGCTCTATGAATTCAAACTGCTGTATTTTGGCTATATGTTCTTAGGAATTTAATTATATTTAAAATCTGGTTAATAGTGTAGTAAATAACTGGTATTGCTACAAAATTGCATTCTGAAGGTAATGGGATTGAATTTCAACACAAGTTGACACTCAATTAGAATTTCCATATATCTAGTGAATTAGCCAGTTCCTGGCCGCTATATTAAGGTGGATGTCTTCCTGCTTAAATGAACACCAAGAAAGACAGGCAAAATGCATAATAAGGCCAAATCAAGACTTAATATACCCACTCAAATTTTTATTGTTTTCATCAAGGAGTAAACTTGCAGAACAAACTCAGGGATGTGGATTAAAAAAAATAAAAAATAAAAATAAAATAAATAATCAGTATTTGAACAAAATTCCTCTATATTTAGAGTAACAAAGATTTAAAAAAAAGAGAAGCCCTTAAAAACTTCTTAGTGAATTACTGCCGTCAGCCAGTAGATCCATGGGGCTTGTTCGGCTAAAAGCCACAACAGACTTTGTAATGCAATGATGTAATCTTGGCTTTGTGTCATTTATATTCAACCTAAAAAAACAATTTTCCTGAATAGACAGGCTGACAACAATATTGTTCAGTGTTGGTTTTTATTTGGATTGTTTCCAAATGGTTCATATGCCTCCAGAGCAACACCCCATGCCCGCTTAAGTTTTACTCTGAATTCCAAAGTTTCCCCTTTTTCCTTGCATTTTATTTTGCTTTTAAAGTCCCAGTTATGTTTGTGAAACTAACCAGCTCGGCCACAAAATTAGGATGTATCTTGCAGAGTGCATTCATTTTACTTTTTGCATATTTTTCCCGAGGTCATGTCAAGGTTAGTTTGAATTCCATCCTACATTAAGACTTCTTTCACAGCTATTTAGCTCTGCAGCCTACTCCCCGCTGGGGTCTGCCCCTTGGGCACGTCAAAGCTTCAGACCTGACAAATCACACACAGATGAAGCTGTACAGTTTTTTAAACAGTTTCATCAGTAACGTGGGGTTGGGTTTTTTTGCCTTTACACTATACTTTTTTTTTTTCCACTGGAGTTTATTGTCTGAATTGAAATATCATGAAGACTGATTTCCGTATGGAAAATTCCCTTGCACAGGCGAGTTGTAAAATAGAAACGGCATTGTACAGTACGTGCCACTCACAGCCTCCCAGAAACTGAAAGTACTGCAGGTCCTCCTAATTTGTAACCAGCTACAGCTCCTGGTCTAATAACTGTAATTGTATTGTTAACATCTATTTGCACAGAAGAGCCTAAAACTATAAAGACTGATAAATATTCAAAATTTACCATCCATATTGCAAAACCAATAGTTGTCCAGGAGAGCTGTGAGTTGTTCACAGGAATAAACTTCTGTCATCCTTGGGATTACTCAAATGAGTAAAGGTTCATTGGTGTCGAGAAATGATGCTGTGCTTTAGCAGCAATCCTTCTGGGAGTTGGGAATTTTTGAGTGGGTGTATGTGTGTATATATATATAATTAGCTTCACGACTATATGCAAGGCTTTCACCACCTACATTCATGCACAGATACACACACCCCACACCCCACACCCCACCCCATGTATGTGTTGCTGCACAAAATCCAGTTTGAAGTGTATAATGCAGCTTTCAAGTTAATATACATTTTCTAGAATTCTTAGCTGTAGACTGCTATCTGTGTTTTAACATTTTGTGAAACTAATGGTGTAACACCATTTTCCGTTTAATTGATTAGGTTAAAATGCTTGGTTGCTAATGAGTGTATTAGCAAACAATATACCCTTAACAAGCTTAAGCAGCTCAGGATTTTAAAAAGCAGCTTACTGTCCTTCCCATTTTTATGAGACAAAATGTACTGCCTCCTACAAATTGCTTGATCGACTGATGAAGTGCTATAATTATAGTTGTATTGCAGTTTTGACAAAGCCACAATAACAGATTGTAGTTTAGTCCCTACTCTACACACACAACTCTTTGCATTACAAAACCCAGTTTTACTGGTCTAATTCTTACTGAGAACAAAAGGCACCTGGAGATGTTAACTATATACTAAAAGAAAACTTGGAATCTAAGAAATAATAATATTGAAGCATGACTTTTCTTCTCACAGTTCACTCATTGGGAATGATATCTAATAAAGAGTTGTCTAAAGTCTTGCTTGTTTGGAACTAATTAAAGACAGATATCCTAAATAGAAAAAGGATCATGGGAATTACTTTAGGTGTCTGGAGACTTGTTATTCTTTTGGTACTCTGAGTAGATTGTGGAAGTTGTTAGGGATTCAAGAAATAAGTCAAGCTAATAAAAAGTTCTATTTTTCTGGTTATTGGCCAACTATTGTATTTTTGTTTGCAATAAGATTTGTGCCAACAGGCTAGGCGCTTGAACAAAACATTTAAACATTTGTGCATTAACACATTATGGTGAAAAGAGAGTCTTGTGCTTTCACTCAGTGCATTTCAGCCTTCAATTAATGTGAAAGCACTACAATGCCTATGCAACTTCTCTTGCCTAGTGGTGCACCATTTATCATTGCAGTTTTACATTGACCTTGACACCCACTTCATTAGAATAAAGATTGTCTACCATTTAGGTTACATTGTTCCTCTGCACAGAGACCCCATGCAAATTTCTGTTCAGATAGAAGAGCTGTGAGCCTGTCAGAGGTCATCTGCATTAAATGATTGCAGCTATTTTCCAACTGCTTCTTTTCATTCTACTCAATTCAGGCTAGGAGGATCAATCAAGCCCTCTGCCTGAAACAGTGGGACTGCTGGGAATATAACTGGTTTTAGTAGTAGTGGATATGCCCTAAACAGTATTAAATATTTAATATAAATTCATTAAAGGGCATACAAAGTCTTCAAAAAGATGTTACATTTATAGTAAAATTTAAAGGCTTGGGAACAGCTTCCTTAAAAAAAAGGCAGAACAATGGGTACCAACTGCGTAATTTTTTAATGTAGGCAAAATTTAGTTTATGAAGTTACTTAATATTTCTTTCAACGTGTTTATCTCTAGCTGCCATAGAAAGAAATGCATAGCAGAAGTGTAATCCTCATTTGCTAATTTCTGAAACAAAAAAGCAAGGAGTCTGCAGGAGTTTAAAACAAAAGTGCTAAGATTTATTTTGTTTTAGAGACATGCACCCATACGCACATGCTCTCTCACACAAATACATACTGTACTATTGTCCTTATTTGCAGGAGTAAAAAACAAATGGAAATAAGTTTGCGCTCTCCTTCTTGAGTTTTCTGAGTGATATAATTGGAATTAAATTATTAATGGGAGATACTTAAAAAAGATTGTTTTATGATCTTCTATTAGAGAATTTGCAATTCATTTTAATATTTGTAGTTTGATTTATATTAAAGATAATGCAATCTATGTCCAATTAACAATACATAGCCAATGTAATATGATTTCCAGATCATGCAAATGGAATAAACTAGAGGAGGAAAAACTGATTCTTAACCTCAGATGTAATTTGCTGTGTGAGTTCTGGCAATTTTAAATGACATTGCACTTTTTAATTTTTCCAAAGGCTCAGCAGCAAATTTATCCTAATCAAGAAAGCCTATTATTAATTTACAAGGACAATTGTAGGAGTCTTTATAATTTCCCTGTGCAATTATTTGCTATAAATTGCTAATAGTGAAATACATGAAGTTTGCAAGAAACAGCAACTGCTATTTATCTAGACAGATCACTCAGGCCAGATCTTGAATGTTGTCCAGAGGTTCTAGTGCTATTGACAACGCAAGAAATATAACCAAGCTTCTCAACAGTTTCTAAAATATCACACTGATAGTACCAAAAAGGTAGAAGCATTAAGACCTATTGTGAAGGGTAGGCTGGCCTCTAGCAGATTCCTTCACTTTGCTTGTATACAGCTGAGCTTTGGACCCTGGACTTTGGAATAAAAAGAGTCTTTGTTCATCACTGAATGGCATTAGGCATGGGCTTCCTAAGGGGCCACCATGAAGCCTAGCATGAAGAGTGCAAACATTATCCAGAAAGCAAAATGAGAATGTGTGTGAAGAGATGGTGGACAAATATTGCGATATGTGCATTGCTATATGTTTATGTATATTTATTTTACATATTTGATGAATTTGCTTGCAGAGTGCTCTTTGCTCAATTTTATGCATGCGATGTATTTTATGGATGTGTGCCAAAGCTGACTATGCATGCACACACAGACACGGAACATGCATGTGTATATGTTTGTGTCTGCAGCAGTTGAAACACCTCAAAAAGCCAGTTTTTTAAAATGTAAAGATCCAATCCAGGTAAAACTAAAATTGCAGGTCACTCAGTTCTGATCTCAGTTGTCTATCATACAGTGCCGTTTGACTGAAGGTACTTTGTTAGTATGTGAATCATGGAATGCAGAACATCTACAAATAGCACACCCTTATTCCAATAATGGAGAAAGTTCACTGGCTTAATTCTTCTGTACTTCGTAGCCATAGCTCCACTGTGTGTTCAGTATGTCTAGTCTCTTTTCACTATAACCAACAGAAGCACCATACAAAAGTCTTACAATGGATGTCTTAATCTCTCTGTGTGCTTTTAGAGCATTATTTTGAATTCCATCATGCAGGCTTTTTTTTTTCTTTCCTCTTCTGAAGTTTTATTACAACAACAGAATTCCCAGGGAGCTTTAGGGGCAAGGTTCGCATAATATTGCCCTAAAGTTTTGGTCGAGGGGTTGAATCTGCACCCCAGACCTGATCATCTTTTTGTGGTGTTTCTCTTTCTGAAAGACGCAGTGCGCAGTCTTACCGAGTTGTTAACTGTGTACAGATTTTTTTATTGTTTACCAGACAGTGCACATCTACAAACCTTTCATGATGATTTCTTTCTCTGACCTCTCAGTGACTAGGCATCTTGTTCCTTAACACTGAGGGAGGCTGAAAAATGCTTGAGTTGCTCAATGTGTGCCTTCTATACCAGTTTCAAAATGGCTTATTCTTCTGGTTTCCATGGTGACAATTAACACTGTTACAAGGCATTGTTCCAGTCTCCATTTGGGCAGAATTTTCGGGTGTGATTTTTCACACAAAAAATATTTTATATAATTTTTTAAAGAAGAAAAAAAAGGCACAATTTAGTATAAAGTCTCAAAAAATGTGTCTCAATGAAGCCTGTCTAGATTTCTTAGAATATTTTTACCAGGGGAAGTAAGGTTTTAACTTGCTTTGTTTTGGAATTCAACTTCTCGTGGTTTAAGTATTTTTGCCAAACTTATTCATGGATAACTGCTACTGCCTTTTTAAAAATTCCACTATTTGTCCTTTAAGAAATACTGATTGTATTGAATGAGAAGGAATAAAAAGCCCAAATTCTTTAACTTACATAACAATGTTTTGGATTTCTTTTGAGTGGCCTCAGGAACACAAAACCAGCCATGCATGCACACAGCTACTCATGCTGTAAATATTTTGCAGTTTTTCTAGTATGTTGTTGTTTGGGGCTTTTTTCCCGTTTTTTAATATGACAGGTGTTGTGGGCAATTAAATATTACTCATTTATTTATTATTGTGGCTGCTGTGAGAAACCTGTGACTTTAACTTTCCTAATCTCGTTTTTGACTATTAAACAGTAATCTATATCATAGCATCCACACACTGTCACAATGGAGCAGTCTTTGCTCACTTAAAGCTGAGGAAAGAATGAATCTGAAGATTAAATTATCTTCTCACCACAGGATTAAGTAGTCCTACCAGACTGGGGTTGTGCAGCACTGATAGAGCTGGTAACTAATTTTTCAATGCAACTACTTAGAGTCTAGGTGTTTAATGGATTAAAAAATAGCATTACCAATAGCATCTCATGCTATCAGTTCTCAAACTGTAACTCCTGTACATTAGGCTCTTCCTTTAACTTAAAATACACACTGAATGTTAAATATCCAGGAGTGAAACAATACTGACTCTCAGTCACATACCAATACATCTAATAATGAACTGAATTCTTTCACCTTTTACAGTTACAGTATAATGCATTTTCTATCAATCAGCATTTTCATCATGCTTGTTTACACAGTAGGTTACATGGTGACAAAGACAGAGCATGCACATAAACCCTAGCTTATTTATTTTTTAATGTAATAACCTTTTATAACATCTGTCACACTATTTGGATTATGCTGCACTGAATTATTTTATCTAGTTCAAAATTAAATGAAATGTATTCTGTTTCTATGTTAACAAGAGCATTGTAGTTATGAAACATGCAAAGTATTTTATTTCTTCATCAGTCCTACACTGTCCAGGAGCATACCCAGCCACAGCCCAGGCAGCAGCCACTGCCTGCCTAGAAGAGGTGATGAGTAGTAAATAGCTGTGCCTGCACTACTGTCACACAGCTAGAGGACTCCCTCAGTCTATTAATTCACTTGACAAAGGAAAGGGAGTTGTACGAACTAGATTTCAGTGCCTAGCAAATTGGACTCTGGATTCCCCTTGATATTACACGTACTTATGGAAATAATTATGCAAATCCTTTTCAGCTATATCATCTTTAAATAGAAATCAGATTACATAAAGAAGATTGTAATCTCCTTCAGTAACCATTCTAGCTGAAAAGGCAGTAATACAGGACTAAGAAGCATACTTGTTGAACATTTTAGTCCAATAAAATGGTGTTGCCTCTTGGCAGATCCAGCTCCCTAGTGCCAAACCTGGCTGATACACCAAGTATCAAAATACAAGTTCTTTATAAACAATTCCTTGGTTTTTAGTATGCATATTCATGTAATTTTGGATACGCAGACACCTGATCAGTGTTCATTAATAATGAGAAATTGTTTAAATCACCTCATTTAAAACATTTGCTCTATGATCCACAAATGACTAATATTTGCTGAAGTTTACATAATACAAATGATGTGCATGTGTTGTGTAAATGAGAGATTAAAATATGAAACTAACAATATGCAAACATATGCATGGAAATGAGGACCTGTTAGCTGAAACAGTGATTTCACACCTTTATTATTTTCTTTAAGCTGTCTCCAATTGTATTTTTGCTTTGTTTTCCTACAGAGCATGTTCTTGGATCTGGAAAAGGCACCCATGTTTTAAACATTCCTTATTCTAGTTTAATTTTTTATACTTAGCCCATTTATTAACATTTTCAGTATGAGCTGCTATAGCAGTTTTCTTGGCTGAATTTAAAGCAAAGAAAGCTTAGTGTTTAGGATGCAATTTGCTAATAGCTCTGCATAATTTATGTATGTCTTGTAAACATCTTTGTAAGAATATGTGCTGAACTCTCCTCTTTCAGTAAAAGATGCATTTTTGGTTGTACCAGAAGTTCAATTTCTATGAGTGTTTCATACATAAGAGGGAGAGGGAATTAGCTTAACTATATGTAGGGTATGTATATAAGTGGATGTCTTTGTGTTAAATTTTATTTTTTTATTTACTGCACCAGCTATTAAACCATAATTAATCATTATAGTAACTATTATACTTAGTACTTACTTCAGGTTTTTAGAGAACACAGATTTTAGAGAGAATTATTTACCAATGTGTTTGTAGATTAGAATACATTTTTATAGATTATGTAAGTAATATAAAACTAAAATATTTAGAAAGTAAGATTCAAGTGATTTTTAAAGAAGCTTGTGTTTTTATTCCTGTTTTCTCTGTCTCCTTTTTTTTTTTTTTTTAACCAATAAATAGAGGTGCCAGAAATAAAAGGTAGTTTCAGCTTGAAGAAACTACTGAACTGCATGAGCACTGTGACTGTTCTCGTTTGGGTGCCATTTCACTGCTCTTGTTGGTTGATGCAATAAAAATCAAGTTACTGGTGTTGTGTTGTAAGGGACTTATGTCTAATGGTTTATCTAAGGCAAAACTCTCATGTTTTCATATGTAGTAGCATTTCAGGCCCGTATATGAGACAGAATGAGAAAGAGAACAAATAAATTGTACAGGAAACATAATTATGAAATTGTTTCCTTGTTTATTTTTTCAATGGAGAGCCTCAGTGTTACTTGATGAAGTAACATATTTGAAAAATAAGGTACCACTGACTTGAATGAGACAAAGACAGATCAAGCTTCAGATGAGAGACTGTTAGTGAATATTACTGTACAAGTGAATATTGCGAGTGAGAGAATATTACTATATGTAATCAGTTGCTAACTGCCTGCATAGGTACGTCACCCAGAGGGCTACATGCTTGGTACCTAAACCTCTTACGATATGTCATGAGAAGGTTGTGTGCTTAAAAAAATAAATTTAAAAAATGGCATAGTGAGCATGATCCTAACGGGGCACATAGAATTAAAGTTATTGGGGTTTTTTTTATAGAGAAAACTCTTTACAGTAGCTAATATTATCTATTTCTTTTCATTTTAGAGATACAATGTAGAAATGTCAATCAGGCACCCGAAAAAGATGGAACTGCTTAGTAAGGTTGAAGCTCTGAAGAAAAGTGGTGTTTTACTACCAAATGATCTCCTTGAAAAAGTGGATTCAATTAATGAAAAATGGGAACTGCTTGGGGTATTTGCATTTTTATTACTGTTTGTGGGTTATGTGTACATTTTTGTGTGTTGAAGTACGCTGTCTGTCTGATTTCTAATTTGAGACACAAATATCTCTCTCTTTCAATTCACCACGTACATTTCAAACAAGCTACTCATGCTATTATAAAAACTCCATAGTATTTTCCTCTTCTGTTGATTTTTTTATTCCATGCTTGTCTTCTGTCTGACTTTAATAATTTTGGTTCTTTAATACATAAAAATGTAAGTAAAATATGCCATGTATTATGCGTATGCACCAAGTCAACTATAATGCAGTATATCTGATATACATTGACTGTCATGCTTGAGTGAATGTTAATAGAATTTATTCTGAAGGTACATGTTAGAGACATCTACTGTTTAACTATTTACTATACCCTTAAGATGAAAAGTGGGGTTGTCACTGCATATTTCAGGTCACACTGGTGGCTCAAAAACAGATATGCAGATTCAGTACAAATCTGAATACCTGAAGCTAAGAATACAGCCAGGATATGTTTCATTCTGCTGTATTCAACTCACTTTTGACAAAAGCCAAAAAAGTTTCATGTAATTCATTTCACGCTATGATGGGCTGGGTCTCAGCCAAAGAGTGAGATACAAGAATCTGGCAAAAAAAGCAATATAGTGATTCTGTTACCCAGAGACCAGTGATGGCACCGTGCAGGAGACACTATTGTCCTATTGTTGTAAAACAGCTGAGAGAGAGAGAAGTCAAACTATATATTTTTCCATCCACTTCTCTCCTTAATTGCCTTCACTTCAAATCAAGGGTAAGATAAATTTATAAATTACTTTAAATGATTAATTATAGATGTGTGATATTAGCAATACAGTTATATTGCATATTTTTGCATGCTATTATCTTAGTTTAAAAAACATTCTTAGTATGTTATGACTAAGCTATACATGCAGGCTCCCAACAGCATTTTAAATACTGACTTGTGTCACTTTAGCTTATTTGATAATGCAATAGCCATTTTATAGAGGGTGGGGCTTTTTTAGTTCAACAGAGTTGTTTCTAATTGCTTGATTCTCTAAATATGCAAATTTTCAGAAAATATTAAAAGCTGCCTTATTCCTATTGAGCTTATTGCTGTTTAATTTTAAGCTGCAGCATCACCTCAACCATTTTAAAACTATTTGAACATTAATAAATTTGCTGATAAAAATGGAACTTATTAACATATTATTTTACATCTAATCATGACAACTTGTATTTTAAAAATAATTTCAGTGGTAAGCCTTACATTTATGACTTTCAATGTATTTAATCACATTAATTCAGTGGCACTGATTAAAGCTAGTAGGATATAAAACTATATGTAACTGATCATAATTCAAAAAATCTAGAAAAACTCTGTCTTAGAAAAAACTGAATACCTTCATTTCTCAGTATGTTAAAATCAAAATATACCTCTGGATTGAGTTTTGCCATTAATTTCAGCATTTACAGAAATATAAAATATAACTATTACAGTTTTCCTGCTAAATGCAATTTCATTAATAATAAGCAGAGTTTGATAGAGTTTTGTTTAATTTAATAAAAACCTCTGCATAAACTAATGGCACTAGGCATACTGTTTTAATTGGCATGATTACGTTTTAATTGGCATGAAAAAAATTAAAGACAAGAATTTTAACTTCTAACAATGGTAAAATAGAGGGATATGGTTTTTAATATTACTTTCATCTAAGGTGAACAGTGTGGAATGGAAATACATTAGAATGAAATGTCAGTGGTGCGTACAGTTTAATCTGTGAAATTTTGTCCCCTGTGCTGAATATTACTCTGTCTCAATTGCATATTAAACAACCCTATCAAGGCAGGCATTGGCATCTGCTGTGCTGACACAAATTGTGAATTAAATGAAATTGATGTCCTCTGTCGTATATTTATGAAGACGGACCATTCTCTGAAGTATTCTGTTTATGAAGAATTTATGATTGCAAACTGTTCCAGAACAAAAAAGTGGCAATAAATTCTTTTTTGTGACCCTACCCTCCAAGGGCATTGATTTCACCTCCTGCTGCTACTTTTGTTACAGCATAAAAACAATAGCTAGCACTGGATTCCACTGAGGGTCTTCAAATTATCAATATTTGCACCATGAAAATAGAAGGGTGTTGCCAAGAAGGCATGTTTTTCAGTTATGATCTCCTAAAGACATTATTTGCAGAATACAACATAGCAGATTAATGTCTATTGGTCTAATTTCATTTGTGTTTTAAAGATTATTTTTGGAAGCTAACTACTTTGTTATAAATTATATTCCAGTAACTTTCTAAAGCATGTATTTTCAACAGACAGCCATACTGGGTCACCTAAAACTGTATCTTCATGTTACAACAATTAACCACTACTAATTATCAGTTTGAAAGGTTATTGGATATGATTGTCAGTGTATATTCAATATTCTACAATCAGTAACACAGGCCTAGTGCTTATAATAAGTGTCAGCCTGACAGCCTCTTATAGGTCAGATAAAATACTGTTTGACATAGAAGAAGGAGGCAACAGCGTATCTCCCTTGTGATGTTAAAGGATTGCCTTTCAAAATACTGAAAAGGAAGGTAACTTTCTATCCCTGGCCTCTTCGGAATATTCATTATGCTCCCAGCATCCACTATCAAAATGTTATTCAGTGGTTCTTTTATTACAAATACTACTTTGAAAATCTGAAGTAAATTAGTTTCATTAGCGATCAGAGGTGAATGTTTATTCTGGTCCATTATTTTTAAAGTGGATGCTTAACATGAGAACTTAAATCCGAATTTAGTTGCCTAAATAATTGGCACGATGTTCAGGAACATTGAGGCTTTGCAATTTCTAGCTTATTGACATCTGAATGAGCTCATCCACTTTTAAAAGCAAACTAGCTCTTTTGTGACATAACTGCTCCTGTATGCCACCTCAGGGCTACAAGTTTGGAAACTATGACCTGACAGTGCATACCTTAAAAAATGTTTCAGTATTCTGGTGTTTCCCAAAAAACTTAGATGGTACCTTGGATAAGAGTTTGGTGAACTCAGTGCTTGTCATATTTTTGGTTGCTGCCTAGAAACCAGTAACTCTTATGGTCTAAATGTCTAAAGCCACGGACACATTCTGTAGAGTGACTACTTTAAAAAGTTACGTCCAATTTTGTCTCCTCTCTCCATAGTTGCTCTTAGTAGACATTGATTTATCATGCTTCCTACAACGCCAGTGACCCAGAGAGAACAGCATAAATGAGAAACCAGGATACAAAAAAATGAAATTGATTGAAACAAGGAAATAAAGAATGAAATTGATTGATATGAACAGTAATTATTAAAAAAACCCAGATCTCTAGTCATCTAACAGATGCTTCTTGTTGTACATTAACCTGTATATGTTTTGGTACATAAGACTAATCTATGTTTTCTTTATCTGATGCATTAGAAAACCCTAGGAGAGAAGATCCAAGACACAATGGTAGGGCACAGTGGGTTAGGCCCACGTGACCTGCTCTCGCCTGAAAGCGGCAGCCTGGTAAGGCAGCTGGAGGTCAGGATCAAAGAGCTGAAAGGGTGGCTGAGAGATACAGAGCTTTTAATCTTCAATTCCTGTCTGAGACAAGAAAATGAAGGAACAATGAATGCTGAGAAACAACTGCAATATTTTAAGGTAATAAAAACACATAGTTTTCATTGAGAGACTCCTTTATAGTAGGATAAAATATTTATCTTATACATAAGGTAATGCAATGCATGTACATATGTAATCATATATTCATACTTTCACCTTCATTTATGTGATATGTGCTCATTCATGTTTATTTTATTGGATCTTTACAATAATATTTATTCCTTAGACTTTTTGCGAAAGAGAACTTTAGAGGGCTAATCACACCGCAATTGGAGAAGCAATAGTACTCTTTCATTCTACTTCAGTATAAAGCTGAGTTCTGTCACAAAAACCTTCACTCTGAATTTCACTCCCTATATCAGTTAAATTCATTAATGTGTTGTCTGACTCTCAGTTTAATAGCCTATTTCTCTCCACAGAGGAGTCAAGAATAGCTTATTTGAGGTCACATACACAGAGATATAAATTTAGCATACATGAGAAAACATTCAAGTTTCTGATGGACAGATATGTGGAAAAAGATATATAGACTATGAGATTTGCATTAATCTAGGCCACATCTTAAGCCTAAATCTGACAATTTATGGAAAGGAGGGAAAAGAATTGTAGTCAGAATGCTATATTTGGATGGATAAGCTCCTTCAACTGAAGGCCAGCATTCAGCTTTGCAACTGACTTAATGGAGGTTTTATGTTCTGTTCTATTCTCCAAAAGTAGTGGGACTGTTTAGAAAAGAGGGCTATTAAGTTAGCAAACAAACCTGGTAGAACCATATGATTTTCTTCTCTTCATAGCTATCACTTTTAAATAAACCCTCACCTGAGTCATCATTACAGGTCACTTTACTCTGCAAGTGATCTTTGACCAAAGAATAAGAAAGGAATCGCAAGTAATCGTTGAGCTTTAGAGGTAAAGAGGTTTTTCTGTTCCACGAGTACATTACGGTGTCTAGGGCAACAGCACTCTTAAGTTGATGGACAATTTATCAACTGCTCACCTCAAAGGGCATGCTGCAAATACTTCTAAACATACTTTTTTACACAAACATTCAAGAAAACAGCACAAAACTTAGTCTTCCCAATTAGTAATTCCTTAACTCTTCCTATTTCTGTCATGAGGATTAATGAGAAATCTGTGTCAATGTAGATAAAGTTGACAGGGTTTCTTTCAGGTTCTTGTGCTTGTCTATTTGAATATGATTTTTGGGGTTTTTTTATAACATCTTTATTATTTTTTCTTAATGATTTGGTTCTTCTGCTAATGGCAAATATCATGCTGATTCTGTGTGTTCTATCAGCAAACTCCAAAGCTACTGATTATGAAGGACTGCTGATAGAGCTGCAGAACTTTACAGGAATAGATCCATGTTTTCTATAGGAAGTGTTGGACGCTTTTTATTTCTGTGGAAAATTATGGCATTTATTTAAGTGCATAACTATGGATTTAAAAATCTAACTTCAGACAAACTTGATTTGAAATATACATTTATAGATATATGGTGAAGACATATATATATATATAAACAGAAATAGCTTAGTAATGTTACTTATGTGTTTGATATGTGCATCAGTTTCTCAGATGACATGATGTCATGCCAAGGGCTCTAGGGATGTTAAACAGGATAGTACCACCCACCATGATGGAACCAGAGTATTTTATTACTTGGTTGATTATCTATTAATTATATAAATAATACATTAATTATTTTCAAAATGGTAATCATTAGAGTATAAAAATAATTACCTATCAAATATGGTGAGAGCACATCACTTTGTCATATATATTAAACCATCTTTGTCTCATTAAATCTGAAATCCACTATAAGTAAGTTTTCCATTCTTCACTGATCTCCTGGGGAAGTGTATAAAAGTGAAAATGGGTATAATTAAAAATATTGCAATGTATAATACAAATATTTGAGAAAGAACATTTAGAACATTCTCAAAAACATTAGCTGTGCCACTAGTAGGAAACCTGCTGGGGTTTAGTTTGACTTACTTTCCACTTAACTAAAGAGTTTAACCTTATTAGTGCTTTCACTGTGGTAAGTGAATCATTGTTTCTTGATGGAAATTTATTGTGCTGCCCCATCCCAATTATACACATAGGCACTGTACAGATAGAAACATCTTTAATAAAACAAACTCAAATATGCCGTTGATGGTCATTCCATAATGTTATGGTTTAAATTACATTTATCCCTTAAGAAAATAAGTTATTTCATTTTTCAGGTGTTTTCCTTTCATTTTGCAGCTGGAGGATGAATTGTATGTATAGTTCACATTCAGTTGGGATCCAAGATGAGAACAATGTGTTGGGAGGAGTGATTGTTAAATTCACTATTAGGGAATTATTTTGACTTCTTTATTTTCTTTTTAGAAAAAATCATGCCATATTAATTTGAGTGGTTTTTTTATTGAAGAATGTACTACTATGTTATTTTTATTTTGGGATATAGTTGTGCAACAATAATAATAATACTTAGCATTTCTATAGTACTATCTAGTTAAGGAGCTGTACATGCTATACAAACATTAATGAACAAAGCTCCACTAAACCTTTAGGGTAGGTATTGTTATCCTCTTCTTAGAAATTAAGGAAATAAAATGTGTGGATGTCTTTTCCTGGTTTTCACAGAAAGTCAATGCCTGTGTAAGGGTAGAAACCTGCTACAGTGAGTCTAATCTTTGGCGCTAACCACAAGGCAGCCTTTCCTTCCTCTCTTCCTCCCTTTCTTCCTTCCCTTCTTCCTTCCCTCCTTCTTTCCCTCCTTCTTTCTGTCCTTCTCTCCCTCCTTCTTTCCCTCCTTCCTTCCTTTCTTCCCTCCTTCCTTCCTTCCTTCCTGTTACTCCTCAGTATATGCCATTTTCATATGTGATGAAAAGAGACTGCTTCCTCGGGCTGTTTCTTGTTTGCATTCAAAGTTCAAATCCTGCTAGGTGCTGATTTTTTTGCTATTATTATTAGCATATTTAAATAATAGAATTATTAGAATATTATTAGGTAAGGTCATTACCCAGCATATGTAACATCCTGTATTTCTTGGTTTTGTAGAAACTATGTGGTATACTTTGGTTAGCCCAGTGAT
Organism: Aegotheles bennettii; assembly: GCA_013398125.1. Taxonomy (NCBI): domain Eukaryota; kingdom Metazoa; phylum Chordata; class Aves; order Caprimulgiformes; family Aegothelidae; genus Aegotheles; species Aegotheles bennettii. The sequence continues at coordinate 198,272 of VZRW01012470.1, forward strand.
CCCTGTGCAACATAACATGCGACCAGTCTGCCGAGTCATTTTGTTGCTCATTCCACCAGCTTTCAGTGCTCCTGGCTGACTCAAACATTTTCATATTTAGTTACGAAGGAGAGGCATGAACTTTGCTTCAATCTATAGTGACACTTGCTGTCCATTGCACAGCACCATTAAGTGACCTTTCAAGTGTGGCCTAACAAAGGCTACTGTCAAGAAGGGGAAAAGAGTGAACACAAGTTGCCCAACTGCAAGGGGTAAAGTATGGGCATCTTTCTCCTGGTTTATTTTCTTCTGTTGCAGCATGAAAAACCCATGAATCTGGACTAGGAAAATAAAGTGATTGACTTAAAATTCATGAGGTCTTCATAACTATGAACACACATTTATTTTATTTCTTCATCCTTTGTATTTCTGTTCCTACCTGTTGAGTTCCTTGAGTTTGTATTTTCTAGCTTTTCACTGAAACAATGAGGAGCAGAACCAGAAATATACTTTTTAAACTAAATACAAGATGATCAGGTAAACACATAATTCTAGCACCTGAGAGACCTAATATCAGGAGACTAATAACTGGCACAGCTGATTTCCTAATCTAATGATGTATGGCAATTTTGTGGGTCAGGAGGGATTTGGAGCAGGAAAGAATGAGGAGCAATAATAAAAAGAATTCACGTTCTTTCATGAAAATTTTAGTTAATTTCATTTGAGTAAGGTCTAGCCAGAAATCTGTGTGCTTGTTGGCTTGTAAGTAGAAGTGTTCTGCCACATTTGCTTTTATGTGTCTGGGACTTCAAAATGTGTGCTGTTTTCTCTGCAAAATGCCCTCCAAAAGACAGTAAGAAAGCCTAGATAGTTAGTCATATATTTCTGTCACTTGCAATAAAGCTTATGACGTTAAGTGTTCAATATAGAGAAATGACCCATCAGCATCAAAAAGGTAGTTGTTATGTCTTTGGCTCACAGACCAGCTACTCAAGAACAAGCTTAGACTTGCGAGTATCTGTCCATCTCAGAACCCCTTCTCAATCATGTGAAACTGGGAAAGTTCCTATTGTTTTCTGTAGCAAGATTTATAAAGGATCCTGTTCTCCTTCCCATCCAAACTGGGTTTGGAGAGAGAACAGGATTTTCCTGTTCAGAACAGGATTTTAGCAGGGGTTTTCTGCTGAAAGAAGTTCTTTGGCAACAATAATGTTGCATTTCATGTGCTGTTGTGATCTGGTTTTATTTGAAGCAATAAGCAATATGCTATATATATTGTCATACCTGTCTCCTAAATCTGTATTTGTGTCTTTAAAAAAGAGAGACCTGATTTTCAGCAGTAGTGAAGGCTTGTGGTTCTCATTGACTGTAGTCAGTGTATGGTTAAAGAAATCAGACTGCTTATTCTTACCAAAAAGTGTTGCAAATATTTTCTCATTTGATATTTCTAAAAGTCAATAGTCTATTGAATTCCATAGCTAGCAGTATTTGTAGCCATTTCTGTTTTCCTTGTAAACAGTGTGAATTATCTGTGCTTGTAACTATTTCTGATGACTAGACTCACTCAGGAGTGTATGTTTTCATCTTCCACTAAATCTGTGACCGAGCATACCATACGACACAATGTCATTTAAAAAGAAAAGTATTTCTTGGCACCATCTCTTATTTCTCCCATGTCTAAAAAATGTCTGAGCTTTCTGATTAAATAGTATAGATTGCATTGGTAATTAATAATCAATCAGTTTATCAGTACTTCTTATGATGCTTTTCATTTTAACTGAAAAGTTTGCATAACTGTCAGCACTGCACAACTTACAAGCAATTCAGTTAAACATAATTTTATCAAATAAAACACAGGTGAGTTTGGGAGCATATAAGATTATGGCTAATCTGAAATCAAAGAAAAGTATTAACTTTGAGTAAAGGTTTGGAGACTCTGAGATTGGAGGAAAGTGCTGGCTGTTCCCACAGGTGCTAGGAATCAATATCACTGCTGCTTTTTGGATCCTTTACAATTTTTGGAATGATGCTTCTGGCAGAGTTGCAATCAAAGAATTACAGAAATTCAATGTGCATGTAACATAAGTATGCAAAACTGTTTCCAATAGAAAGCCCAAAAGAAGTCAGACAGGATTTAATCCTTTTCATACCTCTAAGATGAAAAAAAAAATTGTAATAATTTTAATAAATTTCTCAAAAAGAGTGTGACTTCAGAGCCCTAAATATTTTCACAGGTGAAGAAATGTTTACACAAATTTTGTTTTGATTAAATTTTAACAAACAGGAAGGCATGGAGTGTTAAATCTTATGAAAATCAGGTAGGATTCTGAAGTCAAATGTAACTTTATGCCACTTACAATGGTTTGAAGCAATCTCACACTGAATTTATATGACCCACCATCCCAAAGCAGCACTTCTATAGACCACTTCAATGAGAAGCCACCTCTTTTTAGTAAAGCAGAGCTACATATTTTTTGCCAAAATTGTAATATTTTGGCCCTGATACAATACATTGTTTTATAGCTCTAATTTCATTTTAATATACTCAAATATCAGTGCTCAATTCTATATACATATACATGCACCCACATGATACTCAAATACTTAATATACTCAAATGTATCTGAAATTTTAATTTCATACACATAATACTGAAAGAAAGTTCAGTTTGTGTTTCAATAAGTTCTCCCTGTTTAAGGCAACATTATACAATTTATAGTTCCCATTCAGGACTAAATATCCGATCTGAGAGAGCACCTTTCATTCCATCATCCCATTTGGACTGTGCAGCTTAAACTGTGAATTCTCTGAGGTTTTTTACACCGCTACTTAGTTTTTAATTAACCAAAATCTCAAAATTAATTGTGAACACTGTCTGGTTGTCTAAAACCATTTTGCCCCACAACTGCTCCCTTTGCTGGGGGAATAAAAGGGACACTGAATCTCTACCCACCAGGGGTGGTGAGGTCTGACATACTGCAGGGTTCCACAGAGATATTGTAAAATAGATGCATGCAGTTCTAATTAAGCAGTGGTGATGGGCTTCTGGACTACAATAGGGGTAGTATGTAGTAACAGGAATGTAGTAACAGGAAGAACCCTGGGCTCAGCAGAACTCAGATACAGCAATACACTATCCTTTGATGGAGAAAAGAAGTGGCTGTTTTTAGGCTATTAATTCATATTCCTTCATAGCTCTTTTTTTATGTACTGTCCCATTATTCCTGGTATGCCAAGATGATTATCCTGCAGACAGCATAGTTATATGGTAGAGGTATGTTAAAACAGGCTAGCTTTGGATACCTACAGTGCAGAGATCTTGTCTGAGCTTCTTTTCTAGTAATTGGGGGGAAAAAGCACTTTTGGGATCCAATTAATCTGCCTTGTTTTAGGCATCTGGCTACAGAGAAGATGTACTGTACCTGCTTCTAAATGACTATCTCAGGCGTCAAGTTCTCCATTAGCTCAGATGGATCCCACTCAAGGAATCATCAGGAATGTCTTTAAGACTTGAGGGACTTGAAGATGTTGAGACAACTGCAGTCTCAGCTCAGAAAGATTTACTGCTAATATCTGTGAGGTTCTCCCACACTAACTATAGGCTTATTTCTTTTCTAGAAAAGTTGAGCCCAAATTTCTTTCTCAGCTCTCATGAATGTGCAATAGGGTGCTTATTTGAGCCAGTGCCTTCTTGTCAACTGGAACTAGTGAGGAAGAGGCAATGGGGATCTTGTCCCTGTTTTAGTGCACTGGGATGGTCTGCATTTAATTCTCATGTCATTAGTAGATTTCTAAGATTTGAGGTCTGACTCCAGCTGACTAACACAGAAGACACCCTGGCTTACAGAGAAAGCTGTCCCAAACTGGTCACTACAAAGTGAAACTTGCAGTTTCGTAGTAACAAATGGGTTACAGTTCCTTTCCCAAACTTTTCACACCAATGACATCTGCAAACTTTGGGCTGTATTTCCCCTCACAGTCATGGCCTCTTGAAGAGTCAGATGTGTAGAAGTGAAAGTAGTTGACTTGTCTTCTTTTGAGAGAACATTCTTAGTTCTGTCAGTTATTATTGTTATTACCATTGAAGATATAATTGATTTTCTTCCTTTGACCCATCCAAGTGACTCCTTGAAAATGTGACTGCTTATTTTCCTGCTATTGCCTTGAGGATCTATTTGCTGCAAAACCAGAATCTTTCTCTTTTGTTACTACCAACCCGTAAAAGAAAAATGAGCAGAAAAGAAAAGATAACAAAAGAAAAAGAGAAAGAAATGTTTCCCCTAAAAATAAGCTAAGAATGACTTGCACTAACTTACAGTGAGAGTTGGTACTTTGGTTGGCCTCTAAGCTTTATTTCCTTTGTTAATGATAACATATAGAAAAACAAGTACAATATGTACTGGAAACATAAGAGAGATAACAAAAATTCACTGTACTGTCTCCATTAACTTCCACTTTGTACTACTGCATGTGATGATATGATTTATTTCATTGTCTATAGCTGCCCCTTTGGAGACATAGCATTGCATTTTCAGGTGCAAATCTCCCCGATATTAGTAGTTTATTGATTGAATAGTGTTCTCCAAAGCCATTAAATCCTACTAATTAGGTTTTTCTTTAATTGGTGGATCATTGACCTAGTAGACCATTGCCTAATTTTGGTTTCAGTACTGGACAGGTTCCCCAAGTGAAGGAATTGCATGTAAGTTAATAGATCATAGTCCCAATAGGGAATGGTATTATAGACTGTATTAGTACCTTTAGTAGTAGTAGTACTGTATTAGTATTAGTATTATAGACTGTATTAGTATCTTTACTAATCACACTAAAAATAATTTCATACTGCCAGGAAATCCACTGATTTTAGTAGAATTATTTGCAGGGCAAAGTGTAATTCAGTATGAATAAGAATATGAGTGTAAAAAGCACAGGCCTTCAGTATACATTCTGAAGTGTTATTGCAATCCTTATCAGGTATATTATGTATCACAAGTATGAGATGTCAGTCAGGAATGGGATTTGCAGACTGGCAACATATTGCTAGAGACAGCAGAGTGGCTTAGATTATGCTTGCTGCATAAGTTCAATGGGAAAAAGAAAGATGTATGTGGATTCCTGTCCTTTGCAGAATGATTCACTAACTGGTCTGTTAGGAAAGTGCTGCATTTCCTCTCCCCAGGATAAAACCGAAAGCCTTGCCTCTAATCTAGTTGGTTTTCTGTGCATTTCTCCAACAGCTGATGTTGCAATGTCATTCACTTTTTCACCTTTATCACCTTTCCCTTTATCACAGTGATGCTTATTTTTATGTTTTGGGCATAATAAGAGGAACCTCATTAAGTTCCCTAGTCTAAGCTTTAGTGAAGGAAAAAAAGCCTGTTTCATGCCCTCTTTGCTTTCATGCTATCTAGTTGTCTTACCCCAACCCTGTTGTCCAGGCAATGGAAGAATGGCAGTTGAAGGTGCAATAATATGAGTAACACTGAGCCGCTAAGACCATCATACACAAACAGTTGCCTCATCCAGACATTTGGCTCTTGACCACCCTTAATTTTTTCACCTCTGTTCATAGTTCATCTTGACCACATCACCTGGTTCTGTCCTCACCATTAATTTTAGACTTCTAATAGCCCTGGGGCTAAACTGTGCTTGTCAAAGACGTGTGCTAACTTGTAGAGGCGAGCTAATATTAATTTAAAATTTAACATATTTATGCAAACACTTGCCTAAAAATTATTAATGCAAGTCGTATACTGAGGCAGGCTGACCTACTTCAGATATGAGTGAACCTACTTCATTGCAGTGCTGCCTGGCTCTGGTTGATTCTGCTGCAAATAACTTCTCTCGTTGGGGACTTTTAGTTTTGACTTGAGCTGAAACCAAAACTTGTGTGTCCGTGTGTATATTTATGTTTAGGATATGGCAAAAGAATGAAAATAATGGTTTTGTGCTTTAATGATATATCCATTCTGAGGATGTGTTGCTCTTTTGAAATAAGATGAGGAACACCATTTCTAGAAAAGCCTGCTTGTTGTCCTTGTGCATATAAAGATACACATGAAAGCACTGTAATATATTTTCCTCTGGTTACCCCAGAGCAGCTCAAGATGTACATTTTTGAAACCAGGCTAAATTTGCTTCGCTCAGACAACAAAAACCCAAAGAAAATATCTTTTTCCTTACTTATTAGATCTGTTTATTTCCCCCTTCCTAGCACCCTGCCTGTCCTGGAGTCTCCAAAAGATTAGTCTAATTTATTTTATGATTGCTGCTTTCCCATAAAAAGGTAATATCAATGCACTGCAAGATGGGTTTTTTTCCTGTAATTCAGAATAGGGTAAATTCTTACTCCATTTCAGAATATACCAGGCCCATTGCACAGGGACAGCAAAAATGCATGTCTACCATCTGTGGGGGAACTAGATTAAGAAAGGGAGTAAATACAATATTAATATCTGAACCTCAGCCTGAGGCTTACAGGTATTGATGTATATCCATGCAAGGAAGTTTTTCCTTGAAAGCCTCTTCTATAGCTCTGAGGCAGGATATAAAGTTTTAACAGTTTTAACTGTTCATTGAAGATGGCTGAAGTCCTGATACCTAACAGTTTGCAGTCAATTGGAGAGAGTTTCTTGGCATCTAATGTGCGATGTATGTTGAGAAACATTTTGATTTCTTTCAAGCTGTAATTCTAAGTGAATTCCAACAACTGGAAGTAAAGTTGAGCTTAACTTATGCCTCACTTGATTTTGTTAAATTTCCACCTGTACCTTCAGTCATTTAATATCCTGAACTTCCACACACATCCGTTGAAACTCTGCCCAGTGTCATGATCTAACAAAAAATACAAGTTTATAATGTTTGCTACAGACAAATGAATTTTTGGGTAGTATGGTTCAGGATTCATTACAAAAGCAAAACACAGCATGGATATTTATCTTACATATGTGATGCTTTCTCTGGTTTTATTTTAGCATTTTTGGGGGGCAAAAAACAATACCCTAGCAAATTGTGCCACTTCTTTCAATATTTCTCTGCTGGATCTGTTTCTCTGGAAAGAGAACTTCTCAAACAGAATGAAAAGAGGGCACAAACTGAAGGCATTTATAAACACAAACAGTGCCAGACTAGAAAAATGGATCCTCCTGCCATCATGTCTGGCTTCTCTGTCTCAATGACTTGGCTTATCCCCTGAAACCAAGTTAACCCCAGCTTTGCAGTGTGTAGAAAATAGCTGTAAAATATTTCAGTGTGAAATGAGTCTAATTAATCCCCTGTATTATACACAAGAAAAATAAGGCTAGGAAAAGTTATATTGTAGGGAAGATGCATTTACATCTAACACTGTATTTCTTTTATTTTTTACAGTTACCTTCTGGTAATTGCACACTAGTTTAGAGCTAAGATGGGAGCATCTTAACAATAATGGGCACTTTTTTAACAGATTATTGCCAAAAGTGCATTCTTTATTCCAGGGAGACACTGTAATAGATACCAGTGCTTTAGTAATGATACAAGCAATCTGTAAGCTATTATAGTTTCTTTTATAGTAACTTAATCTTCATATTGTTTTATATGTCTGGAATTTTAATAGTGCTTTTAATTTATGAAGAGAAGTATATTACATATTACTAGTTACACAGGAATATGAGCTAAATATCAGACCACTGAACTATATTCTTACAAACAAATATTTTTAAGTACTTAAAAGAGCATAAGAAATAGAACAAAGAAATTAAAAATTGTTGTACAGATATAATAGTAGCTTTTATGGAATGACTCCAGAAGTATCTATTCTGGATTGCTGCCATTTTTAATGCATATGTTGTATTTCTGGATAAAAATGGGAACACGGGTACTCCTAGAATGCTATTTAAAAATAAATATTTTATTTTAAATAAATATATTTACCTAATTAATACTTTTATTTGCATTATTGATTGCAAATAAACACAAATCCCCATTTACTTTTTTAATGCTAATGCAATGAATGAATTAATATTTAACCTAACTATTAAGCACTTGATTATATGTAGAACATTAAGTTCCTATGTTGATTTTTGAACCCAGTGCAAAAATGAAGTATTTTTTCCTGTTAGTTCATTACCATTTTAATGTGTATAGAAACAGGCACAGTTCACAAGGAATATAGTGAACTGTGCTCAGAGCTGGAAGGGAGATGTTGTAACACTTTGCTAAGCAGTGAGTTACAGAGAGATATCATCACTGTAGCAATTTAGTGGTTGTAATGCTGTTAAAAGTAGGGCTTTTAAATTAAGAGAACCAGTTCACTGTTTTGAAAGAAGTAATATTCTACTTTAAACTGTCATTCTGTATTTCTGAGTTGCAATTAGATGATATTTCTAAAATGTCAGTCCCAGATTCTGTTGTGACCATCATCATAATAAAATGTGACAGCAAAGATATTATATCAATACTTTTCCCATAATTAGCATTAAGGATCTCTCAAGGGTTAAGTACAAAGGTTTTCCACTGGATGGTCTGCAAGCCTTGTGCCTTTAAAATTTTCTAATACAGCCAAGACTGGTGACAACCAGGAGACAAATCTATGAACAAACCCATTTGGAGAGAATAGTTTTGTGCTGTGTGATGTATGTTACGTAAATGAGCTTATTAAGACTCTCATCTATTTTATTATTGGTGCCCAATTTAATAGAGGCATTTAAAAAACAATATTTCTGCCTGACTCCCTGAAATGAAGAAGATACATTGATATAATTGAGAGCAAATGATTGCATGTTGTGCCATTTAATCATGTCATTTTTCAAATGCTGTTTTTTGCACTTCACTGCATACTTATAGAATATTTAGCTTCAGTATAGATTAAGTCCCACAGTATGCAACTGAGTAGAGTTCCCATATTCGGTGACATTTTCTTTTAACCTTGAAATCAGCAAAAGCACATGGGTTTGGCAGTATTTTTCTAAAAGATGACAAGTCACCATTCATTTCCTATCTTTGTCATTTAGCTTTTTTGTTTTGAGGAATTACTTTCTTATTAATAATTTTTGAGGAATTATTGGTTTTATTTTTCTTCCAGAAACAGAAATTCTTATTTTCACCATGTGTCCTGTAAGAAAGGAATTTGAAATACATCACCCTGACAAGAGAAGATCCAACAGGCATTGCTATTTCACTGAAAACACTGAAAACTACATTTTACTAAACATTTGCGAGCACATTGTTTCCTGTTTTCTCTTTATTGATGTATTAGTACTGTTAGCCATGATACTTAAAAGTTTTACATTAGCACTTTGGAAAACTTTGAGTTGCAGTTTGACTGCTTTGCTTCCATTCTCAAGGTAGCTTCCATTCTCAAATTTTGCCTTAACTTCTGCTTATGACTGTTGTACTAAATAACTGTTCTATATTCACTTTGTCTTCCATCAGGCAACAACTGATGCAATAGGAAGGTTACCATTCTCTCCCTCACATACCTACATTCTGTAACAAAGAGAAAGAGTAGCATTTAACAGGCCAAGGTTAGACAGAAACTTCATCATGGATCTGATCATTCCAGATTTATCTGCAGTGGATATTCTTTTGTTTTCCTAAAATGACCCAGTATTGCCCATATACAGAAATCCAACGTAAGCCTATAAATAGCATTTGTCTCCATATAGCCTGGCCTTTCTTCTGAACCTGAAAGCACAAAGAAAATCCATCTAAGTTACCATTTGTCATCTTCTAACTATTTTCAAAGCTCTGGGCACCTCTACATGGACCTTTATTATTCCTAATTGTAGAGCGAAAGCAAGAAAGATGGAAATGGTTGAAAGAACTTCACATAAAAATGAATTTCCTAAACAATACGTAATAAATGATTCTACAAAAATCGTACCTCAGTATTTTATGTGGTGATTATATATGGATTATGTGGATTTAAGAGAGCTAAACTAATCTTAAACTGATTTTTAACTATTTTTAAACACAAGAGGTCCCATTGAATTCACTGAGAACCTTAGTATTTTCAACTGATTAATATTAAACATCTGCTGAAGAGCCTTGACATAACATTGCTTCAGTGGCCAACTTATCTACTGAGCTGTGTGAGAAAGCTGACTTCCCACCCATGCCCTTAGTCATGCAGAGCAGGCCATGCAGCACAGCTCAGGCACTGATACACTGCAGGAAGGCTGAGGAATGGAGGGGGCTTGGTACTTGGGGGGCTCTAATATTCCTTAACTTCCCACCTTTATATGCCCCCACACTCTCTGGCACTGCCTAAAGCTGCACGTGTGCTTCTGGTCATATGCCATTAACTTGAGAGTTGCACAGCTATGCAGAGCACCTTCTGTTCAGATCATGGCTACTTCCATCCCCATAGATAGTGACATTACCCCATGGCTTGGAAAGAGTGTTTGATGTCATTCGACTCAGCAGGGGCTTTTCCAGATGATTTAAGTCATGGTATTAACAAGCTGTGAAAGTAGTCTCAGCTAGCCCTTTTAGCTATGCAAGTGATAACTTCAAAGCACTGAAAATAGGAGTAGGCAGAGGGAAGAAAAATCTTCCAAGATTCTAATGGCACATACAGGAATCTTCAGTACGGGAAACTATGAGTCATAATAATATTATCATGAATAACACCTCAACGGTATCAGAGTATCAGTTGCAAAGCAGGGGCTCAGACACAAAGTCAAGTTCATACAAAGCAGCTGCAGTTACTGTGTATACTTAACCTGCAGCAAAAAATTCAAATACATTCATTTAAGTTTTACTGCAAATGATTGAAGTGATTGTGTTTCTCCCACATTTGCAAAGTTTTATATTGTTACCATATCTTAATAGTCGCATGATAGTGTGAGAAGTCACAATCGAAAGTGTCTGATCTCCTAATCTATACTTCAGCAAATCCTCTGTATACTCAAGACACTAAGTGAGCTTAAGTGATGCTCCTCAGTCTACTGTTAGATTGTTTCCCAGTTTTCTGAACTGTCAAGTACCCAGTAGTTTACTGTAGCAGCTGTAGACCATAAGGTCCAAGCTTCAGTAGAGGTACTTATCATCTTTCTTTTTATAAAAAAATAAAAATAAAAATAATTAATTATAGCTGTTACTTCACAATGTAGAACATACCTTGCAAATAATTAAAGTAACTGTGGTCCTGGAAGCATACTTTGCATCTACAATTGCTGTATTGACAGATTTTTATATAAGCATGTAATTTTAGCAATAGCAGAACACAGATGGATATATGACACCGTGAGAAGTCATGTCATAGGACACAGGCAATTATTGTGTCCCTTTAGGACAATATATACCAGATCCTAATACTGCTTAGATCCACTATTGGTAGTGCTATTAGATAGGATTTAAAGATGTCTTTACATGATTAAGTTCTCTGGCTTTGAAAGTATTGTTGCTATAGCCAAGTCTTTCAACACACTGTTAGATACAACCACTTCATTTTTCTCCTGTTTAATATTAACCATAATATAGTGTAATAAAATTGAAACAAAAGTGCCAGAGGCCTAATTGTACTGTCACAGCCATGTAAATCAGAAATAGCTTCAGTAAGCTACTGTTATTATGCTGGAGTAAAATTGATGTAAATTAGAAAGGACTTGGATGCTATAGCTCTGCTTTCAGATAATACAATGTAAAGGCCTCACTTAAACTCCCATATAATGGCTTATGAATTAAATACTCCTTACCTCATCATATTATGTGGTATTATATCAAAAAAGAACAATATTTATAAGGGATGACGTAATCAGATAAATCAAGCTAAGTGAATGTTACGGGGCCAGATTCTGAGCTTCCATGAAGTTAATGCAGCTCTACATAGATCTGATTGCAGTCAGTACACCATCACTTCCATAAAACTGAATTGCTTATAGCTGTTATAAATTGTAAAATAAGAACCCTGATTTTATCTTTAGGTAGAATTTTTGAGTTGGGTTGGGTTGGGTTTTTTTCTGGTGTGAAGTTAGGCTAATGAAGAGCATCACAAAGGAAATGTGCCAGATGTGGTGGTTGCATCAAGAACTATGTAGGAAACTAGTAATGAACTCCAGGAAAATAAATAAGGGCAAGTTCAGGAAATATAAGTGAAAATGCAGCTCTGGTATAAATTGAATAATAAAATTCCTGGTCATATTTTGCCATAAATAGTGGTTTGGAAATTTGTCATTCAGCTTATTTAAAATTCAGAAATATTAAAGGTACAGGGTTCTCTCATTACAGAAGTAATAGAATTCTAGCTATTATAGAGTTAGGGTAATTTAAATAGCTATAGAAGGTATTATATCCATAAGTGGAACATCTGTATGAAATGTCCACCTGCTGATATACTATTCAGTGTACTTTACAATGAAATGTACTTAATCATTTTCAGACGTCTTCTAATGAAGCCTTATCAGGATTAACATTTTGAACACAAATACTTTCAGCCATTAAAACTTCCACTTTAAATGAGATTGCATTGTCTTGTTTACTCTTCTTGATTAATAAGCAATCTGTTAACAGTTAGAACAGTCCAATTGTGTCAGTGAAAGTAGATTAGTAATTCAGCTATGTTTGTGGATTTAATCATCATTTCTCTCGAAGGCTTTGAATTAAAAAAAATTGCTTGCACACTATCCATAGGCAAAGAAAAGATACCTATTTTTAGATATGTACACTGATGTTTTGCTCAGACTTGCAGCTTAGTATTATTGATCTTATTGATTATTGTACTTACAGTAGCAAAATACTCCTCTGAGGTACAACATTTCTAATTATAAATTCAAATTTTTAAAGAAAATGTGATATGAAAATCTGGAACTTGAATTCACTTTCTATAGAATGTTAATGTTTTGCTAATAAAATTCAGGAGGGCAGGTCTTAACTTCTTATCAGTTAATGCTTGTGAACAGCTTGGAGAGATTCATTGGGGTTTTTTTTGTTTGCTTATTACAATCAACTGGAAGCTTAAAGGCAAATACCCTGTCTTCAACAAAGATGATAGTTTAGATTTTCTCATGGGGTCATGCACTTTCATCTGTGGCATCCCACAGAGGGAAACAGATGTTGGCAAGTTACAATTTAAATTATCTAGAAAGCTCAGATGTGTGGAGCACAGTACTGTTAAATTCAGGAGTAGCACAGGCCTATGGTAATAGTTGAATATTTGAACCATGCAATGCTATAAAACTATAGGGTCTCAGAAGCAGGGCTGAAATGGTCATCCTCAGATGCATTTGTGCCTTCTGTACCTCAACTTCATAGATGTTATTACTAAAACACATTATGAGTTAATATAATCCTGATTTGATGTTGAATGATGGTAGAATGTGATTGTGGATAAAACCATGCTCACAGGAACCCCACACCATTAACTGCTTCCGGGTGGTAGATCTCTCTTTAGTTTTGGCATGTAGGATGCATTATTTATACTGATGTTCAATGAGATTCTCAGTGTAGTGACTTAGGTTCCTGGTATAGAACCGACATATGCTGGCTGCCATCAATATTCAGCAATATTAGGACTTAGCGATTGTGTCCCATCATGCAGTTCACATCAGACTGCATTCCTGGTAGCACTGGAATCAGTATGATTAAATAAATGCAGTGAATAACTCATCTTTAAAAAGGACACAGTTATCATAGCAACCCTACATTTACTTGAATATGGAACTACCCTGGAAATATTTTATGATAACAAGAAACATCTGTAAAGAATTTATACTGAATTTTCTCCTTCTTTAAGGTTTCTCCTCTGACAGGGTCCATATGAGCCATAATTTCTATTGTTTTTTCGAAAAATATATATAGTCTCATTGCATGAATGCATTTTTTTCCCCTGTTTTTTCCTGAAGAATTTTTGGGGCTGATTTCTGTCAGGGTAACTCATTTCAGATGTGTCCCAGTTGAATGGAAAAAAAAAAGGAAGAATAAACCAGTCTACACCATAAAACTTCCAGCATTATTGAGACAGTTAGCTATGTATGGCATTTGTTTGAAGAAGACTGAAAGTAGCTTTACTCCTTCTGTGCTATTAACATTAAGACTGTGTTTATCTGAAAATAAAACACTGAGCTTTGACACTAAGCATGGGAATTCATGGAAGAGCTGAAGAAAACTGTTGTAAACCAGAAATTGGGCACCATTAAATATTAGATAATAGTTAACATTTTAATTTGCCAAGTATTCTACACTGACATCTGTTTGTCTATCCTGCAGTCTCTATGCTATGAGATCAAACAGAGACGTCGTGGGATAGCCTCTGTGCTGCGATTATGCCAGCATCTCCTGGATGACCAGGAGACCTGCAACCTAAATGCAGATCACCAGTCCATGCAGTTGATAATCGTAAACCTTGAGAGGAGGTGGGAAGCCATTGTCATGCAAGCTGTCCAGTGGCAGACAAGGCTACAGAAGAGATTGGAAAAAGACTCGGTGAGTGATGTTGCTTTAAAAAGATCTCATGTGGTTTCATTTTTCACAAGAGACACTTTTTCAATGAAAGACACACACATTCATCTCGGAGTGTTTTCTTCTGAGTTGAAGATGCCATTCCTAGTCTTTACTGCCAACAAGTGAAGCTTTAGTTTTTCACAGATCATTTTATTCTATGGACAAAACTGATTAATAAGATAAACCCAAAATATACATGTTCTGTTTTCTGGCTATTTAATCTCATCACGCTTGATCCTGTCAAGTAATGAAAACAATCTTTGCCTGTTGCCAAGTTGCTCAGTACCAAACAGAAACAGGCCCACAGACATATTCCACTGATTGTGATTTTCTGTGTAAGACTGGTTTTAATTAACATCCCAACAGTAGATGTGTATGTCACATAGAATGCCATGGGTATGTGATTAATATACGATTCTGTATTATTTGAATATAAGTAAAATGCATTGATTTGCTTTTATCTCAAGGAAATGATTCCTAAGAGGCAAAATAGCACTCTGCTTAAACCATCCATTAAGTGGCATAAATTAGACAGGTTTTCTACAGCACAAAACTGTATTACAAAGCAGTATCTACATAAACCATAGGGGGAACAAAATATTCCCTGCTGTAACACCATTGACTGTAATGTCTGAGTTGGCTTAGCATGTTTTGTGCTACTGTCACAATGCTGAAGTCTGTATGCAGCAGCTACCTTGACAGTAATGATAACCCTATGTGTTGCATATACTGAAGTGCCTTGATGACATCTGAGAACAAGTACATATATTTAGCTTACATAATTTTTTAGGTGTATATCAACCAAATAAAAAACTGCTTGAAAAAAAATGCTTGACACTTACTTGCTTCCTAACAATTATCTGACTAACAGTGAAATACTACTTTTGACTTTTTTTTTGTTAAAGTTCCTTTACAAAAATAGCAGAAGCTGTAATTCCATTGTGAACAAGAGTTATGATAGTGTAGTATGACTATATACAGTACATTTTTCAGAAACACTATCAGTCCTTGAGTGAAAATACTGTTAGTCTAAACGGGCCAAGAAATTGTAAGTTAGTGAAGAGGATACTGTGGAGGAGTGAACTGTTGAAGGTAATAATAATCTGTTGCTTGCCTACTTCTATCAAATGTTATAAAGTAGGAGTGCTCCTCTGCCTGTTTGGTTTATTTGCTTTATATCTTGTGATAGAAATGAGACTTGAGAAAGGCGTAGGGTTTGGATAGACTTTCAGGCCAAGTCAAAAGGGGCATGTCTCTACATGAGGCAACATGGAAGTTAGATATCATTGAAAAGAAGATGGAGTGTCAACATTGGTGTTACAAGCATGGAAGTAGTCAACTGACAATGTAAGAAGTGCAGATAATTGAGGAGAGTCAGTTAAGTCCTCAAAAATTTGATCTGGTTGGAAGAAGTGTAAAAATGATGAATCTACATGTGATTGTACAAGGGTATAGAGAAAAGAAAAGATTATTTTTAAGCCTTTCCTTATACATTTATGTGCAGAGGGGGAAGTATTGACTGAAGGGATACGCTATTGGAAACAACCAATGAGATCAACTAAGAGCTTTCACTATATGACCAGCTAAAATATCAGATCTTAATGATGCTAAGATTCCTCTCATAGAGCTAGTGAGACCTGTAGGTGTCACAACTGGTGCAGATTAGCAGAAGGGGAACAGCCATATTGACAGAGCATGAAGAAAAGAGAAGATTTGGAGAGGACAGAACAAGAGTTCCATTTTGTCTGTGCTTAGTTAGATGCAAAGGAGTTTACTTGAGCCCTCAGTCTGGAGATGGGAACTCAGAAGTAAGAGAAGTCAGCAGTGAAACAGTCTGGGCAAGTGAATGGGTTAGAAGATAAATATGAGACTGAGGAATAGAAAAGATTGAAAAACTAAGAAAGGAAGTATAAAAGTGAAGCTTTTTAATTCTCTTGAGAAACACTAGTTATATGTTTGTGATAGTTCTATCTTTGGAGTTTTTTTAGTCATAATGCTAATACATTACATTAATAGCTCTAGTAAACTGTTGGTTAGTGCTACACAAAATGTTTAATGAGCTGACCAGCAGTAGAAAAAAATATTTGAATTTTGAAGCTTCAAAAAAGAGTGTGTGCAATATTAGGCAGCAGCCAAAACAAAAAACTGTTCTCCAAATACAAATTTTAGTTGCTAGAGGCTGAGTATCTGTTGGGTCTGTAACTGCCCAAGAGAGATTGGACTGGGTTTCTGCTGTGTTTCTCTAAAAGGTAAATTACCACAAAAATAATTGACTGCCTTTTCATCTACAAAACTTATCATATTGTTATGGAAAATATATGTCTTCTATTGAACTTGGAACAAGAACAAGTTGCATTTGTGATATAGATAGCTTAGAGAGTGCTGAACAGAGGTAAAAGTTACTGTAGTGAAAGCGTATTATCTCCTTTTGCATGTGGGCAGCTGCTGTGCAGAAGCAGTTTGCTGTTTGTACCTGCAGTTACTCTAAATAAACTGTTATGAGCTAAATTAGAGCTTGGCATTGCTCTTGCAGCAGGAGCGAAGTAAATCTTGTGTTTCTGTTTTGGATTGCAATCAATCAGGAGTTGAGTCATGGTGAGGGTGAGTACAGCACCTTGCTTGTTATCCGGACACTTGGAACTTCACAATGTGCAAGCTGCTTTGTTCCCACTTTGCCTGAGGTAGTCTGGAGTTATTTGCTGGGATGAGTTGACTTTCACCAGGCAGGAGGTGTATCATTCTTTCTGCTGAGAAATGGCAGCCATTTAGAGCTATCATGATGCGCATCTAATTTTTACTGTGGGCTGTTTTGTTTTGGAACCTCTCATTCTAGGCTTGTTGAGAAAAATAAGATTCTTTGAAGTATGTCAGTATCTACAAGTTTCTGATGTTGGTAAAACTATCTGTATTCTCAACATTTAAAGATGCCCCAGTCACTGCAGGATTCAGGTTTCTTTGTCTTCCCTGGCCTGAGTTGGCATGTACTAGCCTTCCTTTTCACTCAGTTCCTGTGTAGTCATTTCTTGGGTAGGTACCAGGACCGTTTCTTCTGCTTCTCTATCTCTCTGTATTTGATGGTGTGCCAGTCTTGACACACAAACAGTATCCCTTGGTAACAAGTCTTTATTTGTGGTTGCCCACAAAATACTGTAACTTATGAAAACAAATGAGACATTTTTATACCCTGATGGCATCTGCCTTATTCATGGCATCTGACTTGCTGACAGTAAATAAGATAGCCCAAAATATTATATTGCCTTGTATAAGTACAAAAGTCACTTGCATCTTCTACTGTCTTCTTGTGTACTGGGATCTTCCTTTGTCTCATTTCCGTCCCCTTTTTACATTCAGTCACTTATCTGGGCCACTTATAGCATTACAAAGGTGTGCTGGAATTCCACAAAGGGCTTTTAGGTTTCTTTTGAATTGTTTGCCTTCATTGATGGATTTCAGCAGCATTTAATTTTGTTCAGCTTCTGTGTTAGTGGGCACCATAAGTTTACAAATAACAGGAAGATATTAACATGTACTACAAGCACATAAAGTCTGGTAAAAATGTCCTTCTCATAAACCAAAAGTTATGTTTACAGTGTGAAATTGTCAATAAGAATCACTCCAGAAGGATGAAATGTAGTTAGATTCAGTAGGTTAATCTAGCTATAAAGAATGAAGTATTCATACAATGAAAAAAAACAAAGATTACTTTTAAAAAACAGTAGGACACTTATCTGTTACTGGAAGCAGTCCTAATCTGTTCTAGCAAAAGAGGTTTTTATTTTCCGCATCTGTTTTTTTGTTGTAAATTATTTTCCCCCAGATTTATCATTCCATAGTTTGCTGATATAATGTTGTATGTCACCTAAATTTTAGCTTCAGAATTACACAGATGCCTTATAGTTTACCTAACAAGACCCTGCTGGCAATCATCTTAAAAGATAAAAGGAGTCTGTCTGACAATTGCAACAGCAATAGCAACAATCTTTAGTCAACTAAACCCAAAATTGCCATCTGAAATTCCCACTCAACAGCTGGAAAAGCTTTAACTTACTATGCATTTTCCTTTAGAGGGCCTAGTCTTTGTGAAAGACTGAACAGTTAAAAAAGTATTTGAGGCAGGCTCAGTCATGGTCATGCACACAAGTTTACAACAGTTAAGTCAACGAAGGAATATGGAAGTTGTTTTATGCAATTGTTATTTTAGCTTTTCCTCAGCCAGTGGTATTCCAAATAAAAGTTATGTGTTTAGCCTCAGTTCATTATTCCAGCAGCTGCAGTGTTCACAGTTTGGGGGTGTCCTGTCCAGGTCAGATATGTCTCTATATAGAAAGCTACAGTGAGGTGACCATGGTAATTCACTTTTCTGGGATTGTTTTTCTGATACTGGAGTATATAAAATTGTTGTACTGCTGTGTCTGAGGGAGAGACTAAGCTGTGGTTCCTAGTGGATTTTACTTCTTAAGTTGCAATTCAAAAAGCCTTTTTTGGTGTCTGGAGAAACTGCTTTTTCTCCAGACTGCTCATTCATTGAATGAGAAACATATCTGTTTTATGGAGCAGACAATCTCTCTTCTTATTCAACAGAGAGGGCTAATTATTGAAGGGACAGTATTAATCATGCTTTTAAAATGGAGATTCTGAGCTAACGCTATTTGGGTTAGGGTGCTGTAATTCTCACATTGTCCTGAAAATGTATGAAATTTGTCTGATCACAAAGTTCACTAGTATGCTTCATGGAAAAAAATATTATTTTTATTTCTCTTATTCTACTGAGTCATCTCATATGTACACTACACTGTACGTCCAGCAAAACCCCCATCTGTATTGGCTTGAAAGTATGCTGTACATCCAGCCACATAATTGAAAATAATAAGGCCACAATAAATGGGATGGCCTTGGGGTATAATACCCAAGGGATTCAATTGGTGTCGTTTTGCATCAATGTCCATGCATCATGGTAATTGAGGTAACATAACCAATTACCACATTTTAATTAGAGTTGTAAGGACTTGGGAAAATCTGCAATGGTGAGACAGCTCACATTAAAAAAAAACAACAAACCTCTCTTTTTTTCCACAAGCTTGTTTCTTAGGAGGTAAAGAGCCTGCTTAAAGCTCTGTTTAGGATTTTTTCCAACTTCTTCTTGGTTTCAATCTTTGTAATGCACTTTGAAAAATAAGTTGTTTAGAAATACTATTTTGCTTCTGATCTGGCATCTTTATCTTTTTTCTCTATTTAACTGTTTCTGTGATGCTTTCTGGAAAACAGTTTTTAATAATGCTAGGCAAGTTGTCTACCCTTCACTTCTATGTTTAATTCACTGATGCAATACTTTTTCAAGCCATGGATGACACTTGTTCTAAGCTTAAAAAAAAGAGAGAAAACCTGCCTTCTGATTTAAAAAATGAATTTGTCATTGTTCAGTTATTTGTTAGATAGTCTCACTAAACAAAAACTTGGATTCCAAAAGATTATTATTTTATCACACGCCATTATTTTGCAAGGTGGGATCTAGCTAAAAATAATGCATAAAATTTAGAAGTTCATCAAATGTGCTAATACAGCAAAGTACTGGGTGGTGATTAACTTAATTGGCCAAGAAGGACACACTACATGTTGTAAAGTGCTGAACACCTATTACATGATCCAGCCCTCACAAAGTAATTATTTAATGACTCATGTTTGAACCTTTATAAATTGTTTTTTTAATTATCTATTACAAGTAATTTTTGTTTTGATGTTAGACCTCTTCATAGTGTTATGACAGTACAATCTTGATTGCTTGTGTTTGTTTCTGTCAGTCATCCTGCTTTGCTTCAACACTGAAGACTGCTCACTTCAGCACTTCCTTAAACTACATATTTTTCAAGTGAATGGATGTTTGATTGTAGAGTCTGTAGTGTGATGCACCATCCTTGAACTTGAGATGCATGTGGTTTTGAGCTTCTGGGTAGCATTGCATGCCTGATTTGTGACATGGAATAATTATCTGTGGGATTTAAAAGAAAGTTAAATAAGTGGTGAACATAGGTCTAAATTTTTCTTATACTTTAATTGAAGGTAGGTTATATGCCCCACATTTTTGCAATAAATTCTGTATTTCTCAAGATTTTCTTGAGGACCAGCCACAGTTACTATGACACACATCATGACAGTATTCAGAGTCTGGATAATCTAGCAAAACTAAAGCTGTTAATGAAAAGGGAATGCTGCATAGAAATCCTTGATGTGTAGCACAGTCTCAGTACAGACAACGTGAGGAATTGGCTTTTCCATGCTCCATCTTCCAGTGCTCCATAAAGTGAACCACCTGGAGCAGAAAGAGCAGTACAGCATTCTTGCTCTTTCAGTCCTTTTCTCTGCACTGAAATTTCCAGACACACAACATTTCCTGCTAATGATGATGGTGTCATTTACATATGAATTTTAGTTTCCAGTATAGTGAAGCCTACAAAAACATTTCTTGTAGCTTGTTCAACCACAATCCTACAGTCGTAGGTTTCAATCACCACCACCTCAACTGGAGTGAATATACCTCTTTGAGAGGTATGTTTCTCTCCTGTGACTCCCTGATAATTCTGCAGACACATTTCATTTCTTTGCCCTCTCTAGGGTACCCAGCAAACTTTGTAACATGAGAGGAGAAAGTTACCATTTTGTTGATGGTGTGAGCACAGGAAGATAAATAAAATTACATTAAAAGTAAAGAGTTAGTTTAATGAGTAAATCAATTGCTGCGATACTTAATTACCCCAAGCCGATTTGTTTTCTTGACAAAGCACAAAACATTTCTGTGCCGTATTTGAAATTTACTTGCTTTTTTAGAAGACAGATATCTATTATGTTCTATTATATCAGGGGAAGAATTACATAAACTTGCTGGCTCCATGCCACAAAGTTTAGTATACACATCTGTGTTCAGTTTTGGGTCCCTCACTGCAAGAAAGACATTGAGGTTCTGGAGTATGTTCAAAGAAGGGCAACAAATCTGGTGAAGGGTCTAGAGCACAAGTCTTATGAGGAGTAGCTGAGGGAATTGGGGTTGTTCAGCCTGGAGAAAAGGAGACTGAGGGCAGACCTTATCATTCTCTACAACTACCTGAAAGGATGTTGCAGTAGGTGGGTGTCAGTCTCTTCCCCAAGTAACAAGCAATAGAACAAGAGGAAATGGCCTCAAGCTGTGCTGGGAAGGTATAGATTGGATATTAGGAAAAATTTCTTCACTGAAAGGGTTGTTAAGCATCAGAACAGGCTGCCCAGGGAAGTGGTTGAATCACCATCCCTAGACGTGTTTAAAAGTCGTGTAGATATGGTACTTAAGGGACACGACTTAGTGGTGGATTTGGCAGTGTGCTAGGTTAACAGTTGAACTTGATGATCTTACAGGTCTTTTCCAACCAAAATGATTCTATGATTCTATCTATATCTCTATATATTTTAATATATCAATATTTTAAAATTATTACTTCTTTCAACTTCTTTTGAATTCCTTTTCTGGTTAATGCAGTTTTAATCTGTTCAAATGTATAAATTTAGAAAGAAGGAAAATTGACATATTTTAAAGTTGCTTAAACACTGTAAACTGTTATATCTCAGGAACTTGCAAGGCTGGTCAGTGGTGCTGCATTACACAGTGAGAAGATGGAAATCTTTTCTTTTGGGGATATACAAAGATTCTGTGCTCACCCATGCAGCCAAAAGAACCTTCTGTTTCTCAGCTATCTACTGTCAACTCTGTGTTTCAGACTGGTAGTGTTTTGGAGTTGGGTGAGGGAATTTCATAGCTGCTAGAAAGTTGGTAATACTTCTCTGCTGATAGGATTTTTTTAAACGGTTGATGTTTACAAGCCCACAAGAGATTTAGAGTGCCAATGAGGTCTTCAAAAGTGCCAGTTTGTCACACGGCTCTCTAATTCAACATATGGTTGTGAAAACACTGTCCTATCTCTTGCATTTGACCCTCATTGATGATGTATCTAACATTCTTAATTTCTTTGCATTTATAGATTACTGCAATGTTAGTAAATCAACTTGCCACAATTCTTTAAAATAAATATTCCACAAGTAATTACAAAAAATCAGGTTTTGTGACAGCAGAATTCAATCCTATAAAATCTGGAAATATGAGCTTTGAAACTTTATGATGGGAAAAGTCAAGAACACAGTAACAGGTTTAGGTCTTCATAGGGTGGTGGCATGTATTCTACCAACCATCTGTCAATCTATTGATCTTTTTCTCTGTTCTACAAATTAAATAGTGGTCAAAACAGTGTGAGTAAAGCATTTTTCACAGCTTTGATAAAAAGACATTCCCTGCTCCTAAAACATTAATTAGAACTGTAAGATGCATAAAATCTTCAAATGAATTCTCAGGAATAATCAGTTTTAGTATGAAAATATGTGAAATCTGATGTTTCCAATGCATGTGGATGCTGAAAAAAGTGATAATTTAAAGGGCAAAAAATAAAAAAGAAAGAGAAAAAACAGCTAGGTTTTTATTTTCATGGACAGAAGTCTTATTTCCAAAGGACTCACTTCCTATTTAGGCACTTAAGTATAGGGCCAGCTATTTAAAAGTGTTCAGCAGATGACAACTGTCATTGCAGTACATTGTGTGCAGCATACAAGATTAACTCACTGTTTTATTCAGATGCCTAATATCCACTAATCATAAGATCATGACTCAGATCAGCATTGTTTAAAAAATTAGAGTCAAGGGCTATACAAAAGTCACAAACTCGTGATTTTTGTAATTAATTTAATGACCTGTTGCACTGCATCTCTAATAAACCCTGTTCTGCAAGGAATGGTATGTGAGTATAATTGAATCTACTTTTCTGATGCTTTGTTTCAAAAGTTCTCAAACAAAATAAATTTTAGAGAGAAAGAAAACTGATTTTCTAACAGCTTGTACTGCAGTTATTTCCATCTTACAAGGGTCTTCCACATTGGATGATAGGGTCCCAATCCTCCAGCCATTATGGAAATATATTTGCAGGATCTTCAGTAAGTATATGCATAATCAATGTTTCATTGCTCAATATGATAGGATGTTCTAGGAGCTGCATCAGCTGCAAGCAGACAGGAATACAAAAAAAAACTATTCTAAAAATGCATGAAAATAAATAAGGTACAATTATTCACTATTTTTCTTAACACACAAAGTAAAAGGTACCCAATAAAATTATTTGGCAGGAGATTTTAAAAAATTAAAAGGGAACACTATTTTCATGCAGTGCATAATAAAACTGAAACTTGTTCCTACAGGATGTTGTGGATCACAAAAAAACAAATGAGTTCAATAAGTAATGAGACAGATTAATGGAAGAGACATCAATTAATGTCTATTAAATTCGAGCTCTGAAAGTCCCCACAGACTGCCTTCTCAAATCTGGGATGGCAGCTTCTATACCATTCTATGAGTTTGAGGATTTTTTTAACTTTTCCATAAACATTCACTACTGGCCATTGCAGAAGATAGACTCAGCTGAATGGACTGTCCATCTCACCCTCAAATGACAGATGGTTTTTGAAAGCACATGAACTTGCAGATTTGAAGACTTACCTATACTATATTTTTAGGTATAGCAAAGAAGTTTTAAGGAATGTCTAGAGGATTTTTTCATTGTATTTGTCTTTTTCACTATTTCCAAAGACTGAGATATGGTCATTTAGGTAGTCTGCTTTCACCAGAAGGAAGCTTTAAAAAATGCACCAACTGAAGTTTTTCAAAATATGTCTAGCACATTTTTCTGTAAAATATACAGAAATATATAATACATACAGCTACTTAATATTTAAATATGTACATACATGTATGTGTCAGAGGTACCATAATATACATTAAATAATAAAAGGTAAATTGTAGCAATGATTATCTGAATTTCATTTCTTCTTACATGTAAGACATTTGTGTCATCATTGTAGTCCTAATCCATATTCAGGTCTTCGTGTTTGGTGTGCAGTAATATGTAAATTACCTAGCCAGCTGCATTAAGCAGTGTTTGTTTATTCTATTTCTTTTGGCATAGCATATAACTGAATTTCTGCCAAAAATGTGGCTGCTTCAGGGGACACTGTTCAAGTAGAAGGAAGTTTTGAAAGGAAACACACATCATAAGTCTTTGCTCAGTGAAAGAGTAAAATCAAAACAAACTTTCTGTTCATAAAAATATCTGTATAATGTAAAATAATGTGCTTGTAAAATACAGTGAGTGAATTGAATCTTTTTAAAACGCTGTTTACAAAGCCTTTGTAAACAAGAATACAATACTAAGAGGCAGTGATTTTTTCATATGTGGGAACGGTGACTAGAGCTGGTGAAATATGAAAATGGAAAGTTTAAAAGAAATTATTTTAAAATGGCATATTAATCTCCTCTAATGCATAGCATTTAAATGCACTTAAATTTAGAAAGCAGTGAAGTTTAAGTGTTAAAAAAATTACATTAATGATGCATAGAGCTATCTACTTATGCTGGCAGTCCTTTCAGTCTTCCAGTCTGACACTTCCTTTTTTATCCAGCCAGCTAATTTCCCCTCTTTTGTGAGGAGTAACTGTTTTCACACTAGTGCTTACCCAGCAAGCCTCCTCATTGTTTCATGGTTAATTATCTTTTTGAGCTTCACCTTCTCGAGTGAAGGGGGAAAGACTGGGCCTCCCCACAGCTCTAATGAAAGCTAGGTTTTAGAGAGGCACTGTGTGAATAAATTCAGTGTCTGATCTAGCAATATAATAAATGAGTTCCTAAACTTTATGGAGTCACAGTTCATTCAGCAGGTTTATTGAACAATGCAGAAAGATGCTTTATTTTAAAAATCCTTTTTTATTTTTAAAAAGGGGGAGGGATATTGCTTCAGCGTGAAATCAAATACCATAAACTGTTCCAAAATCTCTAAAGGTTGCACAAAAGGTGTATGTCAAACATTCAATTTCAGTACAAGCCTGAGCTGCTGCACAATCACATGAAAGGCTTTAAACTCTGTAAAGTTGAACACTGACAACATTTATACTAATAATGTTAACACTAATACCCCTGTGCCCCTCAGTTATTACAACACTTTGTAAACTCTCAGTACTCATTGGACTTCTTGTGCCTCACCAGCACTGAAAATAACAGTTGTGGATAGACTGTAATCCTTAGTTTATGTTCCAATTTGAGCCCAAGTTTAAACTATGTTGCATTTAAAATAAACTCTTCTGTAATAGAAGAAAGCTGAACAATGGCAATAGTGATTTTGTGATAATGAGGTACTCCTCATTGTAATTTTGTTATTTGTCAAGCTAAGGCAGGCAAAAAACCTCTTGCCATAACAAGATAAGTTGTCCATTACTTTTCCTTTTTCTAAGTGAATTTCTACAAAGTATACTTATATTAAATCATTTCTCAAGTGACTTAACCAAAATGTGCCTAAAAGACTGGTACTCGAGATATTTGAGTACTCGAGTACAGAGAAAACTATAAACATCATCATTTAGCAGCGATGGAGACAAGAAAAACAACTCCAGAGTTGAAGGAGTCACTAGTCCCTGTGCCTAGGGACTTCTCACACTTGGAGATAAGGCCCGTGTTTCTATTTTGCAACATTAGTAAAGAAGATCTTCCTAGATATAGGCTGTGTAATGTCAAGGAGCAGCTGTATTGTAGCCTCAAGATGCTTACCATTGTAATTTTGATTCATCACCAGGAGAACTCTCTGCCACTTACTGGCAACAGTGGTGTTTAACTTCATGTTTGGAAATCCATAGGTAGGTAGACTGTGAAAGTACTTATAGCATGCAGCATTCTTCTAGCCTTTGACTTCACCATACGTGTTTATTGACTCCCCTCTAGTCAATATCCAAAATTAACAGATGCTGAGTCAATGACTTCAGGAAGTGCCTGAACTGAGATTACAAAGAAATTGTATTGAAAATTTGAATAAGGGGAAAAAAGAGTCCGTTCTCTCCGATAACATGAATTAGGCTAAATTTGGTAGTCACTCAACTGCTTCATGAGGAGGAGAAATGATGATAGAGCCAGATATTCTTCATGAAGTCCTGTTAAATAATAGATGAAGTCTCCCATTCCAGTATACAGGAAGAATTTTTATTTAGAAATTCAAACCTCTCTACCCCAGCTCTCAGTGAGAAAACTTTCTAAGTTTCTCTTAAGGTCAAGCTCTCAAGGGCTTATGTCCTATCCTTTTGTACCTTATATCTATCTGTTTCTATGGTGATTCTCACTCTAGTGTTTCTCACAAACAACCATTTCTGCTGAAACAAAGCTCTTAAAAAATCCACGATTCCAGGTGTCCTGATGTCACTGTTTTAGG
The DNA here is from genome assembly GCA_013398125.1 of Aegotheles bennettii. Lineage (NCBI taxonomy): Eukaryota > Metazoa > Chordata > Aves > Caprimulgiformes > Aegothelidae > Aegotheles > Aegotheles bennettii. Next base: position 224,983 of record VZRW01012470.1, read on the forward strand.
TTGGAGATGGCCATTGTGTCTACTGAGTCCATTCATAGTGTCCACTGAGTTCTACTGGTTTAAATGAGAGCACACCTTTAAAGGAGTACCGGTTCCAATGTAAATGATACTAAATTGAAAGTATTTTTAACCAATATGCAGACCTCTTAACTAGTTCAAAGACAAAATAATACTGATATTATTACACCATTGTAACCTTACCAGAGCAACTTTGTTCATGGGCATCTGAATGCAGAATGCAAGTGATTTGCCATCAATAAAGGTGTACCAGTGAAAAATTGTGCTGAAGTTCTGCAATGTAGACAAGCAATAGGTAAACCTGGTTTAGCATAGTCAATTCCATAGATTTCCTGGGTTTGGTGGATTGTTTTGTCTTAACCATAGAGAATGATCATTGATTGGGTTCAGATTCTGAGACTTGGCATGGATGAACTCCCACCAACTTACACGGACTTGTATCTGAGGTACAGTGCCAAGATTTGTTCTTTTCTGAATTAGGTGTGCATGGCAACATTTTGGGTTTGGATAAAGCTAGGAATGTTTTTCTAAGAGTTTCATAAAGGGCTTGTGTTGGATTCTTGCACAAAGAAAATCATATATTCCTCTGAAGTAAAGGTGAGACTGAAATGACATTCAAGGGCAAAAAATCCTGTCATGTAATCTCTTGACAGAAGAAAAGAAAACTACAAAGCAGCAAAAAATATGCCATGTAGCCAGGTTTTCTCATCACAAAAAAAGCAAAAAAAAAAGTCCAAATACACCACTTGGAATATAGGTCTGTGATTATAAGCCTATTTGGATGACAATGTGATTCCATAAAAAAATGTTACAGATGTTCTTCTGCTCTCTAGCAACACTTAAAGGGCTTCTCCAGCAAATGAGAACCAGAGATGTTAGAAAAGCATACAAGGATATGGTGGCAAAAAAGGAGCCACTGCTTCCACAGAGCCTGGAAAACAAATAATGGGTAGTATGTTAGCAGTGATACTCTGAGCACAGTGCAGGGACTAAACATGTTGAGACCTTGCCTTTGCCTTGTTCTCTGATAGGAGTTCCTGCAGGCCTTCTGCTGATGCAACTCACCTCCTGTTCCAGCCTGGCTTGTCTGCACCAGCTGGTGTATGGTGAAGAGGGCTGGAGCCTTTAACTCTTTCTTTTGGCTACCTGGCACTGTGGGCAACTTACCAAGAAAGTTAGAAGACCCTCACAGGACTCCAGTGTAGGCACGACTGACCCCAGACTGTTACCTAACACCATCAAGCAACATTTAAATAGCAGCATCAGGGTTAGAGAATAGCCAATTTCTCTGACTTTTTAAAACACTTCTACTACTAGAGGGACCAATAGTTTTCAGCTGGGCATCCTCTTAAAATGTCACTGCAAGTATTTCATCTGTTGCTTAGATGTGCCCACAAAACCACTAATATGATAAAGAAAATTATCAGTTTCAAAATCCAAATACGACAATCCTATCCTCTAGACTTCTATTTCTGCATATTATAAGAGAACCTCAAACATCACCATAAAGACAGATGCCTGAGCAATGTCAGAACCTCAGCTGTTCGCATATGACCTAGACTTCACTGAAACCCTTGCAGGTGACATCTGTGACTGCAGAGAGCAGAGATGAAGTCAGTGTCCTTCCTGTGATCCAGGAACCTGTATAAACAACCATCCATGTAGGACCCTGGCGACACCTGTAAGCATCCATAACGCCTTACAGAAAAGCACGAGTTTCTGCATGTGCAGGATTTAGCATATTATTTCATTGAGGGAGGCAATAATGATTGTAAAATTAAGTAAGAGGAAGTATATACCATACTTTGGATCTTATTTTCTTAGGGAATAAACATGTACCTTCTTCTTCTAATTGCAATTATAACAAATATGTGTATTCATGATCGGTTTCTCTAGTTATGAGGAAAGGCTGAGGGAGCTGGGTCTCTTCAGCTTGGAGAAAAGGAGGCTGAGGGGTGACCTCATCCATGTTTACAAATATGTAAAGGGTGAGTGTCAGGATGATGGAGCCAGGCTTTTGTCAGTAATGACTAATGATAGGACAAGGGGCAATGGTTTTAAACTGGAGCATAGGAGGTTCCATGTAAATATCAGGAAGAACTTTTTCACTGTGAGAGTGACAGAGCACTGGAACAGGCTGCCCAGAGAGGTTGTGGAGTCTCCTTCACTGGAGATATTCAAAACCCGCCTGGATGCGTTCCTGTGTGATGTACTCTAGATGAACCTGCTCTGGCAGGGGGGGTGGACTAGATGATCTTTCGAGGTCCCTTCCATCCCCTTAGATTCTGTGATTCTGTGATTCTAGTGACCTGTGATAAAGCATACTACTTCCATATATTTAAGACCATATTGTAATGTGCAGGTCCCTTGAGTATTATGCACATGGAATATTATGCATATCACAACTTTGGTGTTGGGAACAGGGGACAGTTTTCTTGTTGGCTATGGTGTATGGAACCCCTTTTAGAAAATGAACTTAAAAGAAGCAGAGGTGAAATGGGTACTGTACACATGACCATTTCCCTCAGCAGAAGTACTTGGCATGCTTGCATTTTTGAAAAGACAAAATCATTTTTGTCTTCCTTGAATGTGCACACATTCCTGGAGAAGGGGGATGGTTTTCTTTCTTTCTGTTTCCTTTTCCCCTGGCCCCTAAATGCAGTTGAGTTTGGATAATTTGTCCACAGCAACTGAAGGATATGTTGAGGGGAGGGCGAAACAGAGTTTGTATTTATTATTGTAAAAGCTTTTTTTCATGTTAATTCCTTTAAAAAAAAATATAATGGTACGTAAGGGTTACATTACAGGCCTGTTTTACCAACACAAAATATCTGTACTAGAGTATCACATGTAAATGAAGCTGAAACAGAGAATCATTGTTTAATAAAATTTGATGCAAAAAAAAAAAAAGCTGTGTTTTAGTAAAGGAAACAAATGAAAAAATGCAGTTTTAAGACTTTTTCTTAAAGAACACTGAAGTTGAGGAAATGTCTTTATTTGGTTTAATAATCTTCCCACTGAAATGTGAATACTGTCCTTGGCAAAGTAGTTCAGGCTTCAAATTAGGAATAGCCAAACTCTTTAAAGCAACACTTTCAATATGTTATAATGAATTCAACATTTCACACTTCTGAGTCTGTAATTTAATTGAGTCTTGGCTTAATTATATTAGAAACTTTTTATGCAGTAGTAAATTCTACCTAAGTGTTATTTATCTAGTTATAATATTTTAAAAATAGGAATATGCATAATATTGTGCATCTTTTTGTTGTTATTGCATTGTTATTTTTTAGTTGCTTGGTCAAAGCTACCTTCTTTTACTGTGAACCAGTGCTGGCATTTATTGACTCTACAATGATGAAGTTACTCTGACCCACTTTAAAGGTACCCATTTTTAGAAAGATGACATATACACACACAGAGGTGTATATATGTGTGTGTGTGTGTTTATACACGCACACTCTTGCATATATAAACCCCCAAGTTTCTAAATTCCAGGAAACAGTGCAATCAGTTACGCCAGCTGGTATGCAAAGACTTTTTTATAAACAGAATGGTACCTTTGCAGCATGTTTTGTCACAGACCTCAGCAAGATCAGGACTTAAGAGTGAGTGTACAAGGCTCACCCCATTGAAATCTGAATCTCTGTAGCACACTCAAAGCTTGCTTTTACTCGTAGTCTGTCTTACATGTGGAGATCAACATGTCTGTCTGTGACAGACTCCTTTCTTGTTGGGTAGTTGTGGTTTGAAGAGTGATACTTTGAACTAGGCTAGGCAGAACATCCTTTGCCTTGTGTAAGTGCAAACTGTGCAGGAAAGCCACATTCATCATTAACTGCAATGGGATAAAAAACAAGGTGTAGCTCTCACACAAGTAAAGATTTCCCAACTGGAAAGGGCAATAGAAGATTCATCTACTTTGTGTAAAAGATGCATTGTGCAATTACCTTGCTGCTGCAGTCAGTGCAAACATAGGCTGGAGTAACACCACTTTCATTTTTCACTCCAGAGCTTTGTTCAAGAGTCTGCATGGTGCTGCTCTCTCCAACTACCTCAACATCTAACATCTCTTCCTTGTTTGAGCAGCTTGCTAAATATTGTAAAAAAGAAAGGGAAAATATATACTCCTGCTAAAAATGCCAAATGCAAAATGTTTGTGACTTAAGCTGAGTGGTTTGTTTCAAGTTTAAAACTTGGTCTGTACTTGGGAAAGGCTACCAGTGTAGCTGATAACCACTAAAGTTGTACTTCAAGGGAGATTATTCTTATAAGAAAAGTAGTAATTCACTAAAACCAATTCAGTTAGTTCCTTGGACAGAGAAAGCTATGCTGGTAAAATGACCATATCTAGCCTTTGGAAGTATAGATGTGACAATCAGAAGAAAACAAATAATCAAATCCCTTACCATCATAGCTCTGCCTGCACAACTTCTGAATACATACGAGGCCCCTGAAAAGCATGTGCATTTGAAGAAAAAAAAATAGGCTTTGAAGTAGGGAGCACTCAGTGAAGATGAATGGGCTGAGGTCACAACTCTACATGTTTTATTGTTTTAGTCCATCTGACTTGCAGAACAAACAAGGCAGCCAAGTGCTGATTTACAGGGGGAAGGTTATCTTCCTGACCAATAAGGACCAAATGTTTTGTTTTTGAGAAACAAAATCAGTTCTATGGAACATAAAATCCTTGGAACCTGCTGCTGATTTCCTGCCTTCAGGAATTTCTTTTTGCAGCTGGCAGAAGCTTAAAACAGTAAAATGGTGCAGTTTGGGAAACTTTTCACAGCAATGTCTTCCTAATGCTAGGTACAACAGAATCATAAAACATGCCACAGAGAAAATGTGCAATTGTAGCTGATTTCTTGTTTAATCTAACAGGTTTTCAAACTAACTTAATTATTATTCTCTTGCACCAGTTCTTACTTGCAGGTTTGTTAAGGGCCAGCTAGAGTCCCTCTAAGTACCAAACAGGAGTCATTATGAAAATATGGCAAGCTAGCAAATCCAAATATGGATTTCTGAACTCCACAACATACAGAACTTCTCTGATAGCTGTAGTTGTCTAGCAAATAAGTGTTTTCATGGGAATTTAAGTTATCACTAGCCCATATCTCACAGCAGGGAAAAAAAAAAAGAACTCTAATGAATTTACCCCATAAAAGCTTTGGGGTAAGTACATCCTAAAAGAGACTCTAACCTTCAACATTAGACATGACAGATTCTCAAAATCCAAAAGCCTCCTAACCTGCCAAGGAGGAAAAAAATCTTTGGCACTTGTACTTCTGCCCATGATTATGTGTGATATCTTCACACAGCTGCAGTACTTAGGGATTTACCTTACAGCTAAGTTCAATGAAACATGAGGACACTCTTACATGAAGAATGTCTCAGTTTATCAAATATATTAATAATCATATCACCCTGCTGAATGATAGATAGCTACTCTGCCCAATTTGGAGAAAATAATCCTTTCTTATGTTAGTTGAGTGTTTTAGTCATTGGTATACTCGACATACTGGGATGGGATAGCCTTGTGTCTTGCACAGAAACAGTCCCACCAATATCCATAATCAAAAAGATACTGGAGCAGGGTTTTGGACCTATTTGTGCTTCTTTCCAGTCAAATGTGCTGAACACTGCACTGCAGGAAAAAATTCTCCCCATCTACCTATGACCCAATTAATATTTAATTGTTTTATGCAAAATGAAACAGGAGAAACAGTCTTCTTTTCAGAACAACATGTAGGTAGGGCTTCTCCTGAGAGAATGGGAACCTGATACGTGTCTCTTATAGTCAGGCTGTCAAAGTGTCCCACACCCAAAAATCAGTGCCTTAACTATTGAGCTGTTGGAGAACATCCCATGATTTCTCACAAAAGGGATAAGCAGCTTTAGTTCCTACTTCAAAGAGAGTGTTCCCATCAGAGAATCAAAGTCAGAGATTCGTGCCTTCCCTTGCACAATTAACCTTGGCTGAGTCTTGATGAATCTAAGTCAGTAACTAAGTTATATGCAACTGCACTTCATTGGACTACAGCATCATTTTATCTCCTTGTATTTCAGTAAGTTTGTAAGTTTGTTGTGATTTAGGTTGCTGTTTGGCATGTGATCAGTGTTTTATCTGAAAAACAAAACTTGCTCCAAAAAAGCTCAAGAGAGTGAGAGATCATAGTTGAAGTGTTTGTTGGAAAAAGTGTTTGTTTTCCTGGATACAGTGATCAGTATTCAGCTATTAAGATGATTTAAACTAAACAATGCAACATTAGTTAACAGTTCTATTAAAAGACTTTTTATACAAACAAATCTTCCCTAAAGTGGATGTTTCTCAAGAAATAGAAAAATAAAGTGAAATTAATTTGTGCTTAGAGAACCAAGCCCAAAATCAGGGACCACTTCTACACTTCTATCTTATTTTGATGGGGTTTAAGGTGGCCATTTTACACATCACATTTGAGTGAGAACAGTTGTCAAGGTGTTCGTTCTCTCCATCTCATGTTTCTAGAAAGAAAAACTCTTGATACTATGTGTTCTAAGCCCATCATAGCAAATATTACTGGAAAGTTATAAAAGCCTTTAAAGAAGCAAACTAAATTTAACTGCATTATTTATTAGCCCTTTCCCAGAGAAAAGGTGTCAGCACAGACAATATTTGAAATTCATACAGTATTTGATTAGACTACTGGTTGATTGTACTTACAACTGATGATATTAACATTCATTAGTCTTACTGGTCATTAATACTGACTTTATTATCAAGTAAAGAATAAATAGAATTGCTAATAAAAATTCACCACTTTGTGATTTCCAGTGTATTATATCTGGTTTTTTAAGGCTGACAACACAAAAGTTTATTATAAACACCTCAAAGATCTTTTAATAAATTCTTTATATCTTAACTCTTTTAAACTTAAGCAGGCTAAGAGAAATTCTTGTATACAATAATAAGCAACATAATAAAGTGCTAATCACATGTTTTTTACTAACTCCTATGTGATTCTGTAGAATGATTAAACCTTGTTACATGTAAAATGACTAGCCATAATTAGTCTATATTCAAGAAAAATAAATTTTCTGTATTATATTTTGACAACATATCAGAAAAAAACCCCTAAGAAGAGTAAGAAATCATGCAAAATTTAGTAGGTTTTGTTTTAATTGATCATTTTTATGGTACACAAAATATAACACAATTAAAAGCCTATTAGTGATCATTGTTCCAAAAATGCACTTGTTCCCATTAATTTACTTACATGATTTCAGTGGAAGTACATTTAAAGTGCAGCTATAAATACTTCTAATCTTTTACTTTCTTTTACAGGAGCATCTGAATGTTATTGATCCAAGTTTGATGGATCTAAATGGTCCAAGTGAAGATGCATTAGAATGGGATGAAACTGACATAGGTAATAAGCTGATCAGTATTCATGAAGACTTAAGTGATCCTGACCAGGAACTCAAGAAGGAGGACCTAAGCCAGAAATCTGCTTCAAGACAATGCGGTGATAATGATGTGAATGAAGATGAAAGTATCAGTGATCGTGGAAGTCCTCTTTATTGTCCCCGTATTACTTCCCCTCCAAATCCTCACATCTATCAGGTCTATAGTCTTCATAATATTGAATTATCAGAAAAAAAACACATGCCTTTTTTGAAAAAAACATCCAAACTCTCCAATGTAACAGAGTCTAACATTTTAAACAAAAGTCTTAGTAAAGATTCATCATTTTCATCTACCAAATCCCTACCGGACCTAATAGGGGGGACTACACTGGCAAAACCATATAACTATATGTATCAGAGTGGAAACATAAGCAGGCATTCTGAGAGTGAGAGTGGAATAGTGAGTGAGTGTGACACAGAAACTACAAATAACTCAGAAATTTTTTTGTTAAATGATATTGAAAGCACTCAGAGTAATCCTGAAATTGAGCATGCAGAGACTCAAGTGGATGATATAATTGATGTAATAAAAAAAAAAATAAAGCAAGATGAAGAAGACCAGGCTAGTCTCTCAGATGATTTCCAGTTGGCACCTTCTGGATGTTGTGGAAGTGAAAATGATGAGGATTTGGACAGCATTACCATGTGTAACCCTGTTTGTCTGGAAGAATTGCAAGGAAAACATGACGTGTTTACATTTTATGATTACTCATACCTTCAAGACTCCAAATTCAAATTACCAGTGATAGTGAAACAATCACAAATTGAAACACATACAGAGGACAATTTGTTTCACGGCTTTTGTTTTGATAAAATACCTGCTAAAACTGAACATAAGCCTGGAGAGTCACAACCAGATGGCTTTATTCATGACCACACTCTGGCAAGTATCTCTGGAGAGTCAGATCCCAGTTCCTGTAAATCTGCAGAAACTGTAAGAAAATTAACTGTTACAGAGAATACAAGACAGGTTTCAACTTTATCTCGTAGTTCTTCGTTGGAATCATTGTCTGTAGTGGGTGATTTGTTCAGCTCAGGTATTTTTAAAAGTGGAGATGGCCTTCAACGAAGCACCTCTTTGGAGAGCTGGCTGACTTCCTACAAAAGCAATGAAGATCTTTTTAGTCATCATGGCTCAGGAGACATAAGTGCAAGCAGTGATTCTGTTGGAGAGCTCAGCAAAAGGACATTAGATCTTTTGAATCGCTTAGAGAATATCCAGAGTCCCTTAGATCAAAAGATAAAGCGCAGCATCTCTGATATAACACTGCAAAGTAGCTCTCAAAAAATGTCTTTTACTGGACAGCTGTCTTTAGATATTGCATCCTCAATCAACGAAGACTCAGCAGCTTCTCTCACTGAACTCAGCAGCAGTGAGGATCTTTCTCTCTGCTCTGAAGACATTGTACTGCACAGAAATAAAATACCAGATTCAAACGCATCATTTAGAAAACATCTTAATAGGTCTGTAGCTGATGAGAGCGATGTCAATGTCAGCATGATTGTTAATGTCTCCTGCACTTCTGCTTGTACTGATGATGAAGATGACAGTGATTTGCTTTCAAGTTCCACCCTTACCTTAACTGAGGAAGAGCTAGGTATCAAAGATGAAGATGATGACTCCAGTATAGCAACTGATGAGGATATTTATGAAGAATGCAATTTAATTTCAGGACTTGATTATATAAAAAATGAGCTCCAAACTTGGATTAGACCAAAATTTTCTTTGACAAGGGAGAAGAGAAAAAGTAACCTCAGTGATGAAATTCAGCGCAATAAAGAAGTCAGTAATGAGACATCAAAAGCCACAGATACATTGAGCATTGAAACACTATTGAATGGTTCAGTACAGAAAATATCAGAAAATAATGGCAATAGTAAGAATGTACCACGTGATCGTGAAAAAGGGACAAAGAGTCTCCTGATGAAAGATATTTCTCAGGTTGTGAAGGATCAACTAGTGGATGATATGGAGAATGGCAATGTTGAAAATACTCTTGGAAGTCAAAAGGAAGGTCTTGTTAGAACATCAGCAACATCCAAAACTCATGCATCATTTGATGCTAGAGAAGCTGAAAATGAATATTGTGTCTGTGAAGCATTTACAGACAGTTCAGATGATTCACATATGGATGGCAAGGAGACTGCTCTGTCATCAGATGGATCCAGAAACCCTCCAAAAGAATGTCAAAGTCATCTTCAGTCTGATCATCACTCTGTTGCTTCCTCTCCTCCTAAAAAGCCTTGTCTTGAAGCTTTCTTAGAAATTAATTGTGTAGACATACAAGATACAGCTTTACAAACACCCTTACCTAATGGTCAACAACATAGAATAAGCATTGCTGAAAAATCTACTGATTGCTGTACAGCCTTGAAAGCCAATGAAGCAGAATGCGACTCCTCGGCCCATGGTCCTGATTTGTGCTGTAACTGTGAATCTGTTGCTTTTGATAAAAGAAACATGGAAGATGGCTCAGTACACAATTTTGTGAGGGAGATAATAGACATGGCATCAACAGCTTTGAAAAGTAAGTCACAACCTGAATGTGAGTCTTCTGCTCCGGCTTCATTAGCACAGATCAAGGAAAAAGTGTTAGAACACTCTCACAGACCCATTCAGCTAAGGAAAGGGGACTTCTATTCTTATCTTTCACTTTCTTCTCATGATAGTGACTGTGGAGAGGTAATTAAATACATAGAGGAAAAGAGCAGCACTCCTGTACCACTGGACTTCACAGATGAGAGAGAAAATATTGAATGCTTTTTTGAAGCCTGTCCTGAGGAAGAACGGGTTGAGCAGCAGCAATCCATTTCTAATGGTACTCCTGAAGCACGAGCTGAGCAGCAGCAACCTATTTCTAACCCTATTTCTGAAACATCTCCAGAGTCACTAGGTGAAGTGACTCTAGTGTCATTAGAAAAAGTTAAAACTTCATCTGAATGTAGGGATTTATCTTTCTTATGTGACGATGACCAAGATATAAACATCCTCAATCCTAACAAACAAAGTGCATCAAACAATTTGAAAAATGCCGATGATTTGCTGATTTCAGATCGACAAACTGAAGGTTTGGAAAAGAATTCTCCAGAGCTTAGCACTAATAAGAGTAGTACAGGAAAATCACCTGGAACTGATGAGCCCAAAGGATGTGTTGCTGCTTCTGAAGAGGCTTCAGCTATAGAGTCTCAGTTAAAGCCTAGCCACTCACAGAAAAAAGATGTTTTGCATCAGAACAGTAAAACTCTTACTTGTGAAGAAAATCTCCTGAATCTTCATAAGGAAAGACATATAAATATGCACAGATAGAATGTAACCCTGTCCAGGCACATACAGTATCTTAAAAACAGGTATGTACTCTACAAGTTGAACATTTTTTTTTTTTACATTTTGTTGTCTTTTTTTTTTTTTTTGTTTATGTTTTTGTACAATGAAAGGAGGTGAATCACCATCCAGGGCTCTGTTTTGTGATAGTGCTATATCATTTGTTTTGATTACACTATAATTCCAATTTACATGCCACTGGTCAACAAATGCAGTGAACACTAACTGCTTCTTGCCCTTTGGCTTTGCACTGACTGAAGCTGCTGTCTTCTGGAACAAAGCTACTATCTTGCAGAACTTGGGAATTCTTCAAAAGTAGTATTCCTATATCAGTCTCTTCTTCCCTCCTCAACCGAGCTGTGGAACCAGAAACCAGCTCTACTCACGGATCCCCTTCTGCACAGTCATCTGGCCTTATGAGTTATTCAAAAACACATGATGAAGCTGAACAAGAATTTTGCAAGGATTTTGAGTGACTAGTGGGTTGGAGTTCTAAAATATTGCCAGACAAGCCGTGAAGAATGGCTAAGCAGAATGGAGAATAAGTAGAGAGATAATAACTCATGTCTTGATGTCAGTTTACCACAATTTAAGTTCAGTAAGCCATATTAAGGACACAGTTATTACAACATGATAGACCAAAATTTGAGGTTACCAAAATAAGAAATCTTCACAACATTATCAAAGAGTATAATGTGAGAGTAATGTAGAATAAAGACCTGAATACCAAAGCAGATGGAAACTGATAGCCACACAGCAGTACTGGAAGCTTCAGCTCTATTTTGTGGCAAGCATTTTGAAACATAAGATGGTGGAACCTAAGATGAAAAAGTGGCTCTGATCTCTTCCAAAGTTTGGAAGTGGTTGATATCTGGAGTTTCTGACCTAACGTAAATGTCTAACAATAACCACATATTTAACAACAAAAGAAGATTACAAAGCAACTTCTGGATCATATCCTAGCATGTAGTACTGCTGCTTTGAGTCTCACTATTTTTTTGGGGACCTAAAAGACAGCATGACTGTATGAGAATGCCATTAGTGTTTAGAAACACTCCTCCAATAAATCAGAGCCAGCATGGCAACTCCAAATGCCACTCCAATTCCAAATGCCACTGCTTACTAGAAGCTGTAGCAAGGAAATTCCAATAAGACACAAGGCAAATCATGGGATGAGGTTTCTCTGGGAAGTTCTGGAATCTCCACCCTTGGAGATTTTCAAAATTCAAGTGGACGTGGCCTAGAATAATTTGATCTACCTTTGAAAATATCCTTCCTTTGAGCACAAGGTTGGACCAAATGACATTCAAATTTCCTTCCAACCTAAGTTATTCTGTGATTCCATGACATTGGTAGGGGCAAAGGCTGTTATTCATTACTGCCCAGTGGTGGTTTTCATCACTAGTACTCTCCTATTGCAAACTACACAGCTGTAGCAGAGGATCTGAACCTATTTATATGCAGTAGATTGCTTTGCTGCTATTAGATATCTAAATTCTGCATTTCCTGATTTTGCTATATTATATTACTATGCTTTGGGGTTTTCTTTTGCGCATATTAGTGATTTATCCAAATTCACATGTTCACATATGTATAAATATGTCTAGCAAAGTCTTTGGGTTATGACAGTAATAGTCTACAGCTTGCCACTATCTCTTTCAACACATATCTATTTGAATAATGCACTGTCTTGGACCCATCACAGCAAAGAGGACATTTCTTGAATGGCTTTTAAATGGGCTATCATAACCTGTTGATTGACAATTAGGTTAATACTTGGACACATCCAAACAACTGGAGAAGCAATGGAAATCAACTGAGAATTACAAAACTCATAGATGATACTATATATGCTAGAATTACGTTAAAAGGATTATGTGTATATGGAAGCCTTTATTTGGAAATTGAGATGATGACAAAAGTCTAGGTTGATAAGTGATAATTATGTAAATATAAGCTTTTCCTAAATTACTCTTCTATTAGTTTTCTTATTTTTTTCACTTGTTTTTATAATATTAATTTGAGGAAGAATACTTATTATAGTGAGTGTGATTTTATTCTTCTTCTCATTCTTTCCCTGATAAAGATAATAACATGTCTTTTCAATTCATTAGTACTTTTCCTCTGAGGATCTCAAAATACTGCATAAACTTCCCCTCACTCTTCAGAACTTCATAGCTACTTACATGGTAGCCAGCTGTGTTTTTCAGAAGACTGGGATATGATAATATGCAGTTAAAAAGGCGTAAGGACTAAGATTGGACATAGAGGATGGAGATATTAATAAATGCCCCACAATAGAATAAAATATAATGCAGAGTCTGTATGCAACAATTTGATATGGTTATGTTATGGTTTTAATTTTTGCCCAGGGATTGACAAATATTTTTAAGGCAACAAAGCCCTTCACACTACATACCACTTTTTACATTTAGGAAGATATACTGGTTCTTAACTGATACATGTAGCATTGCTTTCACGGAAATTATGTACTGTATTATACCCAGTAGTAAAGCCCTAGGATACACATAGTTTATCTCTGGCACATCAAAAAATGAAAATATGAGCTGCTAGATTTGGCTTCACTAAAGTCTGAGCTCCCTTCCCCCATTCACAAGCTTGGTGCTTTAACTTCATCTCTCATGCTATGGGGAATGAATTACAGAAGCAATCTATCCTAATTTGTTAACTTATTCAAATAACAGTTATTATACTTAACTATGCTAAAGATTATCTTTTTGGTGGCAGATTGTTTATTTTTTGATGAGGCTAATTACTGATTTTCCAAAGGTAATTTACATTTATTACTAATACATCTTTTAAAATGTGACAGATAAATGTTGTTCCCATAAGTGTATTATGAAAAAAGTTACTATTTAAAAACACATTATTTAATTTGAAAGATAAATGGCAAACACCATTATTTTTCCTGTAGCACCTGTGCTGTAAGCTCATTTAAATGTGTAATTCTGTGTGTAGCTGCAATACTTAGAGAAAAATAATCTATGGTATATGTGTACCTTAAAAGCATACCGAGAATTCAAAGCTGAAAAAAACATAGTTTCAAATGTGGTTTGATTTTATACTGTTTTAGTATTTTGCCTTGGCTGTACAGGAGAATAAAGTAATGGTGAAGGGAATATTTTTGCCAAAAGTTACAATCCTGTTATTTAGCAGCATGCTACAAAAAAATGACCATTATGGGTACAAATAACAATTCTATAAGCAGGCTTAAAAATATCACTGTCAGCACTGACTACTCTCTCATATGATCCAGCACTGAGTTCTTCAGCAGAGGTGCTCATAAAGCTATGCTGATTTTATTTCTCAAGTAGGGGACAGCTTAAAAGAACTATTTTTCTGTGTATGAGATCATACAATCTTCTGCTGTCGCTGTGACCCATGACTCACCAATGGAATGGAAATTTTTAGTCACATATTCAATATGCGTAGGGATCAATACATTAAGGAGGCTTATGTGATGTGTCTAAAGTCTTTTCTAGAGGATACATTAGACTTCTGTGTACAATCTGTTAGGTTTTACAAGTAAGTTACAAAAGCTATTTCCTTCCTTTTGTACAGAATATGTAATTTAAACTTAAGCTTTAACTTAATTTAGGGGGAAAATATTTTACTTACACTTAAGAAAACTAAATTGGATTTATCTGACAGTGCTGCAATGTTAGCCAGAATATCTTGCCACTTACTATAGCCAGGAGAAACCCAGGTCTGGTACTCAGAATGTCTGACTGTTATTTCCTGCTCAGCAATAGATTTTTTTGGTACGATTTATTCCTTCCTTGCCTCAGTTTCTTTAGCAACAAAATAGTGAGAATAATGATCAGTGGGACCTGTGAAGCATGATTTATTCACTGAAAAGTGTTTTGAGATCCACAGATAAAAGATGATACATAAATGCAAAGGACTGTTAGTTATTTATTCATTACAGGAGAAAATTAATATGCAGGTTTACACAATAGTTAATATGTACTAATTTACTTTTAGAGACTGGAACTACAAGAATAATCTAAATCTTTGTTTACTGTTTTTTTCCTAGAGGCTTTTATAGGGAGATAGATACTATGGTGTTTCTTTATAGAGTTTAAAACAGTCTGACTTTTTATCTCCTTGCAGTAGCTGACTTTAAAAAAATTAAATAGAATAGACAGATAATATTGTATTGTCTGTACATTACACAACTTTTGAAAAACCTGACATAATCCATCAGTGAGATTTTTCTTACTGTACATATGTGAAACTCATGCCAGAGTTTTAGAAACCTTTTGATACAATCTTCCCCTTTAATCAGATCAGGTCTTCATTATGAATTTCTAAACAAACTGTTGAGCTTTTCACTATTTTCATGTAAGTATATTTCCTCTATAAACAGGGTGTATGTGTGTGTGTGTCAGTTACAGCAAATTAGATCAAAGGAGAAGGTGGTAACTGGATAGATCCAGATATGCCTGCTTAATTTGGAAGGCACATAACGCATGTCTGGAGTGCCTCCTAGGAAATGCCTACGAGATGTACTTTGCACTAATCTTTGAGCTGTATTCTGACAGTTATTTCTTCATAATCCTCATCATAAGCCTATGCTCTTTGGTGAACAGTTTAACCCTACAGTCTGAGCTGGATAATTCTATAGTATGAACATTTAACTCATTGCTGGTACTAGGAGTGTTTAGACAGCTACTTAAGATTTAAAAATACAGTGATGACACTAACGATTCTATTAATGGACTGCTTCTGTGACAATCCTTTCCTCCTCTTCATTGAAATCTCAACCTAAATGTTTACATAAATATTAAAATAAGTGATGGGTAGATCTTTTTGTTGCTCGGCTTTTGAAAATTCCTATGTTTTCATTGATTGGTGCACTTTTGTGTGCACTGAAGGTGAGTTTGCAGGTAAGGATGAGGACAGGATTCAGGGAAAAGGTCAGATTTGATTACTTCCCTTGTTTCTTCAGAAACAAAGTCTCTACAAAAATCAATGCATTTTCTACATCAATACAATTTTTTACACTAACTTGTACCTCAGGCTGTTAAAAGTCATTGTTTGCCTACTGTATGCTTCTGCATTAAAGGCTCTGGCATGTGATCATTTAATGACTATGGTTGTTCCGGAAGAGCTAATGTTTTGCAAATAAAACTTCATTTTCTGTAACCTACTATTACTTTTTTGTTTCCTTTTAGAAACTTGGCTGCAATTCAGGTGCAGGTTCATCCTGTAAACCCTGGGATGACCTCCAATTCCGTTGTATCACTGCCTTTCATTACACTGACTCCCAAGATAAATTTTCTTTCCAAATGTGATTTGTCCATGTTGGCTTTGTGATCAGGCTGCATATGCTAGTCCTATTTCAGTGATCATTTTGTATTGTAGCAAGGCCATTTGCTTTCATAGGGATTCCTTTCCCAAGCTACCTCTAATGACCTTCCCTTCCTAAATTGGATGCTCCTCTACTACTTATCACTGGTTCTGTTCTTTAAAGTTTTGAAGTTCCACAGAAGTCATGATCAGTCTGGTTCATCTTTACAGAACTGTACCTGTCAGTATGCTTCTATTTTATGTATCAAATTTAATATTTATGTGTATAATGCATAAGTTTATTGAAACTGTTTTACTTTTAAAGTGACGATTTTGTTGGATTGCAGCAAAAAGAAGTCATTTGCCCTCCTGATTCAATACATCTAAAAATTAAGCAATTAAAAAAAATGACATTTTATTTATTTAATTTTAAAATTTAATCTATGCAACACTTCAAGAAACAACTACATGGTGTTGTATATTAGGAACTGTTGACATTCTACTGAATTAAGTACAACATTTTGGTTTTTTATGCTTCTTGAGGTGGTAATGAGAAAAAAAGTTTTTAAAAAATGTGTGCCTTGCTGTATTTCTTATACCATTTATTAAAAAGCTGCTTTCACAGTAAAATTATGTTGGTTTGAAGGAGGAAATAGCAAGGTTAAGATGTGTGAATAATTTCTGTATATATGTATAACCAAGTGCAAACATTGATGTATAATGACAGTATAAAATGCTTTCATGTTTGTGATGTCCGGTGATGTGGAAAATATAAGCCTTAAAACCATTAGATTGCATGGTAATTAGAATTGGCATAATAAACATAGTTTATTGGGGAAAAAAAAGCAGAACTGGTGATCTGTTTTACCTGCGTTCCTAGAACAGAATGCTTTATCAAAATACAGAAGAATATGTTTTTGTTTGCAAATATTCGCTAGAGATACATGATTCCATAGGTGGTGAAGATTTGTATTACCTGGCTTGGAGGTAACGAACACTTTCATTAAAGATTCTGCAGATCCTTTGGGCCAAATAAAGAGACACAAATATTTAGTAGTTTAAACTAGTACACTGCCAACTGCAGTGGTAGCAACGATCAAGCACACTTTTATAGCAGATCTTGTGTTCCCTTATCATTAAATGTTTGCTGTCTGATTCTTAAAATTTCATTCATTTACCTAATTATATTGAATAAGCTTTATATATATTTAAATAGACACTTTTACTGTTGGCTGCTTTAATGACTTAGATTGTATATTTTAAATGTTTTTCTCTTGTGCTAAAGATATATTGGGTGGCCAAAACAAGCCAGACAGCTTTATAACCTATCTCTGCAAACATGGCATTCATCTGGTAGAAATACCACTGGGAAGGAATGTCAGGAAAGTTAAAAGTTAAAATAATCCTATCCCATACCACCTTTTAGCATTATTTTTCCAAGTATATAAATGTTTTTACAAAAAGCTTCAGCTTTCTTCTTCCTTTAAAAAATGCGCATCAGTTTGACAAGCTTAGCTAATAGCTTAGAGGAACTATGCTGACCAGCTGATATATTCATCCAACACTAAAGGAACAGGCATTTTAAAAAAGCTCATGTTTTCCAAATTGTTAACAGCTTCCTATTTCTGCAAGAAACAAATTATTTTTCTCTCAATTTAAATTTCCACTGTGTAGCCTTGTGTAGGCTATGATGTGGGTAGGACAGCAGGAACAACTCTCAACTTAAAGAGAAGCATAAGTAATAACAGTCAATTTTTAAGAGAGACTGTAAAGTTTTCTGCTCTTTCATATCTTGTATCATGTACAAACCTAACGGGTTAATAATTACCTAAAATGTATAACTATATAGCTAAAGATCACTTTAATATATTCTAAATATATATTTTAATTATATATGAGGTAATCTGGAATATAACTTCTAATTTTAGTAAAATATTTACAGTGAAAATTATGTTCATCTATTAATTATTTCAAACATGATTTAAAAAATTGTATTGAAATGGGAATTGAGTTTGGAATTATTCTTTTTTTCTCCCTAACATTTTCTGATTTATATTGTATTTTTTTAAATTTACTTTGACTATAGTCATACCTTCCACTATGATGACAAGGAAACTAATAAGTCAGAGGCTTTTCAGACCTGTCAGCCCACCCAACAGACTGTGCAGAACTCCATCAATTACTTGTACCATTCTATTAGGCCATTTGCTACAAATTTGCTTTTTTCCTGGGGGAAAATAGTAGTACTTGTCAAACCAATAAACCACATGTTCATCATACAATATCTGGAATATTATATGGCCACAACTCAAATTTCTGTGGTTCCTTTCTGAGAGAGACTGAACATGTTAATTTCACTAGTATCCCCAGATCTATATTATTTGGTCTCATGAGATAAAGTCATCGCTTTTATGACTGTGATGCAAGACCCATCATTATCAGCTATTCCTTTTCTGTCATGGTTAGAAGCTTTACCCTTTTTTATTTTTCTTCTCAGAATATATTGGACTTAGTTGTCAATAAACATTGATTTCCAAAGGAAAACAGATCTCTGATATGTACTCTGCAGGATTTGTTCATGTCTTAGCACAGCACAGCCAAACTGTGCCTAGAACTTGTAAGAAGTTCTAGTGCTAACTCCCTAAAGAAAAATATTGATATAGTGTAAAATTAATGTTGCTGTACCAATATTACCTCTAAGATCAACCCATAAATATATTCCTGTACAGATCCTGTTTCCTATTGGTGAAATTCTGTTCTGGTGTAGAAACATGCTGCAAGCTTTCTGCAGCATTTATCCCCACCTAAAGTTCCATAGTCTGCTTTTTATTCCACACACTCCCTGGCTCATGCTTAAACAACATCTGCAATGTGTGAGGAGGCCATTTGACAGCAACGGCCCTGACACGTGGATCTCCCTTTCCTGCCTGCTTCACATTCCTTCCACGGAGAGCCAGAGCTCTTCAGCTATGAGCAAAGGGAATGCACACTTAACACTGGTGGTAAAACACATGCCTGGGACTACAATTTAAAAGGTGTTTTGTAATCACAGTAGTTTTATATCTAGACAGGCTTGTAAACCATATCCAAAAGGTTTGCTTTTTTCTCAAGGTAAGTCAAAGAGTTTTGATGGAACTGTGCCTCTGCACCTTTGTTACAGTAAGAGAAACTTAGGTGGCATCTCTATGCTCTTATGATTATGTTGTTCATTGTATAAATGTGTAATGTAAGCATACAAACACAGGCACAGACACTGAAATCATTCCTGTTTGTTTCACAATGATCTCAAATGAAGAAGGCATCTTGACCTTCCTCCTTGGTGACCCGATCCACAGGTGACATAGCCTCCCACATCACATAGTTTAGAATTTTATTCCAATTCCCCTATGTTGAGCAAAACAACGTATTTTGACTAAAATGTATTTGGTAAAAGGGCTAGGGTTTTTTTAGCTTGAAGACATCAGGAATAATATTGTAAAGGTTCCTGTGCTGCAGTGCATGGAAAAGGGGTTATTAATGTTTAGGCCAGACTATACTCATACTTGGCTCAAGCGGATTAACGGGGTTGTCAAGTCCTTCGCCAAGTCAATCTCCTTCACTGACAAGTTTCTACAAACTTATTTCTAATAATAGCATCACTTTGAGAAGGATTTTGGCCAACAAATGACATCTGATCTATTGCTATCAGTGTTGTGTGTCTAATTTTTCAGGCTCACCATGCCTTTTATACCTTTTCTAGGTATAAAAGATCTACCCAGATCACTTACATTTTTCATGTGACTACTGTTTGCTTAATAAATGCATGTAAATGCTCAGTAAATGCATGTTCATCCCTGATTTTAGAAATATTTTTAAGGACTGAACCACAAATGAACTTGGCATCACTTAGGTCTGTGCATGGGGTGAATTCTAAGTTCTTCAGTGCTTTAAAAATGTAATTTTCCTATGCAATAGCAAGCAGTCTTGCTGTATTTCTGGGGAGTGGGAAAATAAGCTAAATTAAAAGTGAAGTTAGAATTGTAAAAAAACAGTAATTTTGATGTACAAGTATTACTGGGATATTGTAGTTATTGTCAAACTAATAATAAATTATAAATACCCTAAATCATAAATCATAAATACTCATAAATCATAAATTATAAATTCTCTAAATACAAGAAGTACAGAATTACATCATACTTAAAATGAAATTATATGATATGGAGAAGAACAATTAGACAAGTAAATGGCTTTACCTCTGCCTTATTTTGAGCTCATGTCTCTGTGACACTGGGCTTGGAAATGGAAGTGAAAAAAATTTTTAAAAACACTTGCAATTTTTTAAAGATTTTTATCTTTCTTGTAATTATGGTGAGGATGTTTTAAATGCAGCAAGGATCCAGTTGTAGCATTTTCCAAGGAAACATGAGTGTTACAGGGAGAGGGAAACATATTTGACAAGATTTCAAGCAATAGTGGAAAACCACAAACCATTCTTGCACTTCACTTACAGAATGAAAAAAAAATCAGACTCTAGAAGAACTACTACTGAGCATCAACCGTCTACCCCAAATCTATTCCTTTTTTATTTATGGGGAGATTAATGCTACTAGAAATAATATGCCCTCAGACGAGGTAGTATGGCACTTTTTCATACAAGGTGCTACATACCTGAACTTCTGCTATGTAGCTCTTGAATCAAACTCTGATTCCAGAATTGCATTTAGAGGGCACAGAGTTTTGTGTTTCTTCAGGACAAAATCTGGGCTGAGAAACATCTACCTCTACACTTGAAGATGTAATAAGCAGATTTTAAATAATATACAATGGCAGACAAAAATTATAAAAGGAAAAGAAAACAAGAAAGCAATCTTTCTGTAAATCCTGGTGGTCCCCTGCCAGTACTTTAACCAAAAGTACTCTAAGCTTTGTAGGATTACGACAGTTCTATTAACTGATCATTATTTATCCTGAGGTACTAATGCCAGACAGATCTATTCTCTTTATAGTTTTTGCTTTACTTACCTCAAAGTACAGCTCTTCAAAATGCTGAAAAGCTTATAGAAATGTCTTTTCAATGGTTAAAATTGTGGAATGATTAAAAAAAAATAAACAAACAAAACCCCACAGCTCCATTGAGTTGCTGAGCGTCTGTGCCAGTGATGCTTTTTGCCATATTTTATGGAGGCAAAGTCTTTAAAAAGCTTCTCATGCACATATAGCTCTATTTTCCACTATTAATATGTCTACTAAAGAAAGTTTCCCCTGTAAGGGGAGTTTGCTTTAAATGAGAATATAAATGTTTCTCAAATCTTGCTGTTCATTTCACATATTCCTGCATCTCTTATCATCTGATTTTCCAAGTTCTCCATTTCTACCTTTTCTTCTTGCATAATTCAGCAACTACAGGAAGAGTTTGCAACTTATGCTTGTAACAGACAATTTACAGGTAACATTTTGAAAGGTGGGCAAGTGGCAGTCCTGGAGTGCAGAGAAGGTGGCTGATAGATACATAATGTGGGAGCTGTGCTAGCTAGGCTGGAGGGAGGATTCAGATCTGCAAATGTCATGCCGGCTGGTGGCTGAAAAAGAAGAGAGAAGTGGAGGAGGAGGTAGAACTTCAAGGATGGTTGATAGGAACTAGCTCTGGTCAAAATATTTGTAGAATAATAGGAGTATACAATGTATTGAAACAGATTTATCTCTATTGCTAGACTTGTTATTGCAAACTGTAAAGTGATGCTATCATGAATACTCATTTTTCTGAATCTGCTTTTCAGTATGCCAAGCATATCAATCAGATGTACCATTGTCGGTTAATTAACATTTGATTGCATTAAACATAGGGTGTTGAACAGGAGATTTCTTCTCAGAGGGGGAGGGGTATCTATGTGTGAGTTCTTTGCAGGAGGAGGGATGTGTTCTTAATAATTATCATCAATTGTAAGAGAAGTCAAATTGTAACCTGTGTGTACATATTTCTGTGCCACTCGCCACTCTTATGGCCACAGTAAGAGAGGAAGACAAAGGCAGTAAGTATATCGGCACCTTAGTCCTTAGCCATATATTGTGCATACTGGATTTTCATATGTAGAACAACATGTGTGAGAAAGAATGAGAAAGAAAGGGAAAGAGAAAAGGAAAGAAATGAAGGAAGAGGGGAAAGGGAGGGAATAATGGAGAGAGGGGAAGAGGGAAAGGTGAGTTATGTCTACAGGATATATCTATAACTATTTGATAGCATTTTGTAACACAACAGACATGATAGGATTCAAAATAATGAATGGTTTGGTTAAGACAAATCTGTCTGTCTTCTCCCAGCCACATAATACCAAGTCACTCACGGAAATGGATTGGCAGTGAATTTATAGACATGATGGAAGGAGATACTGTATTTCTTTGCATGATATATAATTAATCTGTGGAATTTCATTTCTACAAGAAATTACTGAGTCAAATAGCTTAGTGGGATTGTAAAGGAGTCTAAATATAGATTAGGCAGCTGTGCTAAGATAGGAGGTTAGTTCATACTAATGACAGGGGAGAGCAAACTTCCTTCTCCACAATGAAAGCTGTTGTCCGATGAAAGAACGGGAAATTTCACAAGCTCAATGCAAAAATGGCCAAAGCAAGATGGAAGATTTCTGCCTTTCTCTGACACAATCAAAAATGGGCCACTGACAGACACAAGGCACATACAAAAATAATAGAAAATGCCTATGTTCCTTTTCTTTCCTCTTCATTCCCCTGTTGAGAATGAAGATGTGATGTCAGAAACAAATTATTTCAATTACTTGACAAGTTATTTTGCTTCAGTATAAGAAATTATCTCAATTATGATTTTGCAGATAGCTATAATCAGCTTTCCATATGTATGTAACATATACATGGTTAGCTAGAAAGAGTTAACTGTGATAAATTATATTTCAATAAAGAAAACATTCATAATCCAGGAGAGTTGGGTACCAATATTTCAGAAGAATAACCCTTCTTTAATCATATACTTTGATGGAGGAACACTCATAAGCACATCAGCACAACTCAATTCTTTCCACGAGGACTGACATGTTAAACTGCTCTGCACAATGAATCACCTTGTCAAATAAAGTGCGAAATGGAAAACCTGTTTTCAAACTCATCTGATATAATGACATTTACAACAACATGTTTGAGGTGATAAACCAACAATAATAATTATATTTCTCTTAGACTTCCATTGTACTTTGAAAGTTTTATGCAATCATATGCTCTTTTTTTCTTTCCTTCAAGAAAATTTTATACCTGGACTTTTACTTTATGGGTCTTCAAAATAAGCCAGGAGGGAAACCACATTTTGCATGCAACTAGAGCTCTAAATTTTAACAATTTCTTAGAAGAAACTATATCGTTTCAGTTGCAAGCCAACTTACATATCCTCATTCAAAGATTCAGGTCATTCTTTTAGAATATGATATACATTGAAATTATTTCCTATGATTTTTCAATAATATTTCTCTTTCCTGATCCTTATCATGACAGTAAACACACTAATGAAATATCTCTGAATGTATTTCTTAAGCTTAGTTAAATTGAAAAGATATTATGAAAGTTCATGTTAATCTTAGAAATCTACATTCTAATAATTATATTTTATCATATACTCATGAAGTTTGTGGAAAGATAAAAAAGAAAGCAGTTTCAAGAGCATCCTACCAGTTGTTCTTGCCACTACCAGAACAATAGTCTTGTCTTGCCCTATCTGCAACTGGCATCTCTGAACAAGGGCTGAGATTTCATCCAGCTCTTGTAAAAAGAAGGTTTGACATGACATTTTTAGAGGTATCAAAACTGCAGTTATTTAGTATCTGCAACAAACACATATCGATCTGGTGCTGTAGAAGAATGGGCCTCTGGGGAAAATCTTGGCTTTCAATACTGAATATGTGTGTTGAGCTGGAAAACAAAGGCTTAAGGATGTGGGATAAACTTTCCAGACACTCTGGTGAACAACAGCTGACAATTTTTAATAGGAAGGAATGAAATAACCGATCAGGTTCTCAAAAAGTAGAATTTGATAAGTGATGTATATGAAATAGTATATGGAGAAGAGAGGATTTGGTGAGGCTTCTGCACAACCAAGAAAAACATTTCTCAAGGTAGGTGTGGGCTACTAACAATTATTGTAGATGCTACAGTTATATACTTGCATCTAAAATGTTCTCAGTTGGTAAATAGATCATTCTTGAAATATTATTTGTTGAAAGATCAGTTTGGATAAAAACGTCCTTATCTCATGCTTCATTACCAATGGGACCTCATAACAAAATGTTCAAATGAACATCTAATTTAAGATATTTTCCCTAATGCTTCTTCTTTTTTGACCATATTGTTGCACAAAAGGTAACAATAGACTAGGTTTTGGAAGAGTATCTGTTTGTTATTAAAAGGAGAAAACAAACAGCAGCCCACCAACACTTACTCTCTACTCCTACTTGTAGATAGACGCATGAACATTTCTTGCCAGCCAAATTTAAAAAGAAGCAAAATTACGTAGTATACAGTTCTTCCTTTTATACCCGTCCACATTTAAAACCAGGTCCAAAGTCCTTAAAAGTAATTTCATTGTTACAATATTAGTAAATGGAAGCCAAACTGTTCCTACATAACAATCCATAAATACTGGTTCTGAAATGGGAGCTCGTGCAGTTTCATTTACTAGAAACGCCTGTGCCATAAAGCAGGCTACAGACTCTCATTGTCTCTTTTGCCTATCAGGAAATTCTATTCTCAGTACAGAGGACATGATTAGAATGAAAGGGGAAAAAGCTCCCTGAGTATTTCTTCCTTTGCAGTGTTGGAAAGTGGAAGTTGGCTAGTGAGGTCTTGTATTCACTACAGCAAAGCAATGTATAAATAAACAAGTAAGTGGTGATACAAGTAATGGAAACTGGATGAGACTAGAAAATAGTTACTTAAAAGGGCAGTATTGTTATGATGTAAAAAGATGCAACAGTGGCCCCATAAATACCTAGTCTTTATGCAAGATACATTTACCTTGCATAGATGGAAACCAGAAGCACCTAATCTGAACTCATTAAAGTGCTAATAAAGTGGGATGAAACTGCCTACAGAATCAGAGGGCCAGCACCTGTTAGAAGTGTTGCAAATGATTGAAAAAAACTCCTGCAGCATCTTTCCTTAGCCCAGATCCTTAAACATGTTTATGTACTGTATGCTTAAAAAAGGCATAATGAACTCTTTGTGCTATAGCAGTTTCATCCAGACTATACTTCATCGCATGTCAACACTATTGTTAAAGTAACAGTCTGGCATTTTAAAAATGATAAGCTTCCTGTGGTGCTGCATATTACTTACTTCTATACCAGACAGAGAAGGTTTCATTATTTCATGCTGCTTATAGAAATCTGCTTCAAGGTCCAGTTAGAAATAGAAGATTTTAAACTTTATTTCATAAGCAAATCTTTACATTTTATTATCGTGAATATCTTTGAAAACAGCAAATAATAGTTCTTTGAATTTGAATATTGAATTCTATAACAAACTACACACTTAAAAGGAAATACGAATGCCTGTATTCTAAAGAAATTCTACCAGTTAAATAATAAATTAACTAGCTATATTTTTTAATTACATGGTAATTTGTAACTATTGCTTCCAATACAAGATTTTGCAGAACTTAGGTCCTTTTCACAATTATATTTCCAACTGCATAATGCCATTGTAAATGATGAATTGCACTGGCTAATGACAGGGACCCAGCTTCTTCATGGCATATCCTGTGTTCTAGGATATAAACATGTAAAAAAAATGTAATGACAAGAAAACACCTTTAAATGGATCACACA
The DNA here is from genome assembly GCA_013398125.1 of Aegotheles bennettii. Lineage (NCBI taxonomy): Eukaryota > Metazoa > Chordata > Aves > Caprimulgiformes > Aegothelidae > Aegotheles > Aegotheles bennettii. The sequence goes on from VZRW01012470.1 coordinate 250,903, forward strand.
GATAAATCCCCTAGATTAGATGATAGAATGGTGCCTGGATTTGAATTCCTGTCTACTTTTGTGAGACAAGTTTTAAATTTTTTTTTTTTTTTCGAAGACAGAAAAACTGAACAGGTATTGCACTAATAATTAGTTTCACAATTTATGAGTTAAGAGGATTTACATATGATAATGCTGAAAGGCTTATTTTTTGTTAGTGTAAAAACAAACCTTTAATATTTTTATATATTTCATTCTCTGTGTATTTCTAGTGCTTGTATATGAACTCTGGGCAGCTGAATAATTTAGTGCTTCCAAAAACTGTGCACTTTTCCTGTCTCAAACAGTACTGGCCTCTTTGCTCTCACCAAAGCTAGAAAAGTCCATACTTTTGCAGAGAAGAGAAAACTCTTAATCCCCTCTTTTTTTAAAGGTACAGAAAGCTGTAAATAAACACACTGGAGAAAGTGTAAAGGAAAGTGTGTCTCAAAACGGGGATTAGTATGGGGGCTCCACAGCAATAAGCAGAAGAATGGCTCACACTGGAGCAACCTTGAATTGTCTTAAAATCAAGTCCAATAAGGCCAATATCCAAGTTCCGAGGTTGCCCAGAGGAAAGGGTTTGTCAGACTATAATGTCTGTGGAAAAGTTGTTCCTTGACCTTTTTTGCCACTGTATGTCTACTGCAGCATAGGGAGGTCAAAAGTGCACTAGTTGTTAGCACCAAAGATGAAGCTTAACTAGACACTGAGAGCAATGATTGTCAAACGGCCCCATTTGCAAGACAAGAAGTGTATCCTTAGCAGAGCAAGGCAGATGAAAGAGATTATTTTCTAGGGGTCACATTTGTTCTTCTTTTCTGACCTCTTTCAAGATTGCAAAAGAAGCAGTAAGAGTTTTCTATAGTAAAGAGGTGCTACAAAGAAAACGAGCCTCTGCTTTCCTCAACACTTCTCTGCTAGTCTTCCAGCCACGGTTAAGCTCTGTTCTGCCTTTCTCTTTCATAAGAGCCTAGTGAAAGCATAATAATTTAATAGAGAAATTAAAAGGACAGTTTCAAGTGCCTGTAGTTTTTCATTTTTGAGCCCTTCTTAGAGCCTGGAAATGAGTTTGGACTACGGTGTGGAGCTTGTCTTTATTTCTTGTTCTCCTTACCACTGTTTCTGTCATCAGTAACAGTACGGTGGCAGCACCTAGGAGCCCTAGTCATGGGTCTGTGAGGCACTGGAAACAAACAAGCTGTTTCTCTTTTGCATTTCCAGTTTCCCTCTGTTTTTTATCAACTATAGTTTGAAACAAACTTATCTAATTTAATTCTGGATCCCATAAACTCAGCTCTGTTCAAGGTGTTGGAACATTCCAGGGAACAGGCGAGTTGCACTGCCATCTTTACTCCATCCCTTAGTTGGCAGGCCCCACTCCACCAGGGTACAAATACAGAATCTTGCGTGAAGAGAGACTCTTTTAATAGGTACTCAGAAATCTGAAGATACTGCAGGGATACTACAGCAATTTATAGAAGTATCCTAGCTGACTAAACTACTTATTTGATTTCTCTTAGAAGCAGGCAAAACACATCCAAAAGCTATTCTAGCTCTAGAATGTTGAGTTTTTGAACTTGAAATAAAAAATAAATTTTTGACCTATCATTGAAATCTTCAGGCTATCATATATCGATAAGATGAATTATTTGTCATTTAAAATAATGTGCCCTTTTTTTTATAAGTAGTGAGTATGAAACTCATCACTTCTCAACTCTTTGATAAAAGATCAAAATGGTGGATAAATCAAAGGGTTATTATAAAGCACAGTGTGAAGTAGTTACTGATTTTTGTACTTCTCTACTGTGACCTAAAAATCAAGTTTGACCTAATTTTTCAAGATCAAGGAGGGAGAAAAGAGACATTCTATGCAGAGGTAACTTGGAAGTATGCTTCAAATCAACTGACTGAAAATATGGGATAAAACTCCCTAAGTCACCACCAAAAAAATAGCTATTGATTACATTTTTTAATACCCCCATCTTGACAGAGTAGTTAACAATCCAGATGTCACTTGACATAAACATCCCCATAGTGGGAAGCTCAAATTATGGCCAAACACTTCAAAGCTATGCAAAAAAAATTTTTAAATGTAGTAAGTCAGTAGGATATAAGGCTAAGAAAATAGAAGAAATTCTGACAGTAATGGGCTACATTGTTTAGCTTCAAATGGGATTTCATGTACCTTTGCAAAGCTCTCTATCATAGCAATGGATTCTGTGACTATTTTTCTTATGATTTTAATTTATGTTTTACTGTCAGTCATCAATGTTTGTTTAACACGTGTAAAAGTTCTATTTAAACATTCCCTCAAGCTACTTGGCTAAACTTGCTATCCATTGGGTGCCTCAGAGGATAAATTATTGAAATATAAGCAGATTAATACCTCATGCTTATTCCCATGGCTAATGCACAATTTTGAAGTTAAAATAGAGTTTTAAGCCAAAATTTTAAGTGATGGAAAATTTTGCCTGCCTTGTAAATGGTTTGGGAGGAGCCCTTAAGAATCCCTTAATGTGGGAGGGATGGGCTGGTTGCCCCTGTGAGCCCATTGAGCAGCTTTTCAGTAACTAAAACTCAAGCAGGCCAACTCCTTAGTTAAAGGGATAACCTAGGAATGGAGAAGATCTTTATTGGTATTTCATCTGGTTCTTAAATACCTTCACATCAAGTAATGTTCTCTGAAATGAATAAAACATCTTTAATGGGACAAAACTGTCACTACTTTATTCCAATCTCCGGGCTGTTTCAAATATTGTTTTCCTGATAGAAACTTTCTTCTAATTTATTTATTTTTCTATAAACAAGAAACTTTAGCAACAAGATACTGATGACAGTTATTATACATAAAGTATTTTGTAGGTAAGACACACCATCTTTCTGCCTTGTTTAATCAACAGTATTAAATGAAAGTTAAATGACTTCAGTCCTGTAGGTGCCACGTTTCCTTGATTCTATTAACCCTTGACCTCTCTAACAATTGCACCCTAACTTCTTCCTGTCAACAGCAACTATTTGTCTCACTGCTCACAATTCATGTTAAAAGCTCTTAAGTTATGGCATTCAATATCAAGGCTGACAAAAGAACAGTCTTTTTTTCCCTTATCCTAGGGATACCTACAGGTATCTTCTAAGAAGTTTTAGAATTTCACAGTACACCCACCACAATGTTGTACCTTATAAATACTCTCTCATTTCACTTCAAGGAAACAGGAAAAAAATAACAGAAACTAATCAATTTTTGCAAAATCAAGATCTGAATAGAGAAATACCTCTGCAGTATTGCTGTAGGCACTGTTGGTTCCCTCCCTACCCACTGCAGCCCTAAAAGCAAGAAAGAACATGGTGATCTAGTGCAAAATAATTGAATGTAGGTCTCAAAATTTGGGGATCTCAATCCATACCTTATTCTTGAAAAAAAGAGTTGTTTTTCAGAAAGCCTGATTAGCCCCTATTTAAGTGACAGCTTTCAAATTAGGCCATGTAGATTTAATTGAGATTCCTAAACATGAAATACCTAATTTAGGTGCCTGAAGTCATTAAAACTGATGATCTGAATGCTTTTAGAGGTGTCAGAAAACTTTTAAGTATCAAGGGCAACATTAAACATAGCTTTCAACAGAAAAAAAATATTTGTGTTCCTGCCTCTCCTGTTCTTTCTCAATCTCTCTCTCTCTTTCTACACTTTTAAACTCAAAGATCATCCTTCATTTTAGCAGTGGAGTGTTAAGCAAAATTCAACATGTAGCTCAACGCTACTGCAATACAAACTGACTGTTATGATATGCCCCATGCTTCCAGCAATGAGTACAAAATACTGTACTTAACACAATTTTTTGTCCCTCTTCTCTTAAATCATCTGCAAAACACATTTTAAAGAGCAGGCATGACCTGGCTCATTGTGCTTAACTTCTTTTATAAACTCGGCAGAGCTGTGGAGAACAAGTACAAAAAACATACTTCTGCCTTGACAAATAAGAAAGAAACAAGAATACCACAGAGATTGAGCTGAGCATTATGAATGTATGTTATGGACCAGAGCCAGGATGTGTATTAGGTTAATTACTTCAGAAATAGTTGAGTGACAAATAGCAATGATTAATTTAATAGAAAAAGAATTTATGCAAAATGTATCAAACCTAATGAAGATCCTAATGCAATTATTTCCTTGTGCTTGCTAAATCTTCCAAGATCCAGGTGCTCTTCCAATAATTAACTGTATAACTTACCACACTTCTCTGATTTAACTTTTAATTATTGGCTTTGGAGAAAAGAAGTGCTCAAGTTGGCTGGGGTTTTTAAGTGCAACAATAGTTTTACAAATACAAGGTTACAGCTTACACTATTTTTTAATTATACATTTCTTTCTAGAAAGTAATTCATTCCACAAGACTCCACAACTGGCCATTCTGCATCCAGGAGAGTCACTGTAAAAATGACTGGCATGCAGTAGGCTAGAACCATAGTATGTTGCCCAAGTAATACAGACTTCATGCAAAGAATCAATGATCTGGTTAGTACCTATTATGATAACATAATCCTACAAAAGAAAAAGCTTCATATGATACAAAGGAGTGCAATTAATAAGGCCTGCTCGTTCTGAAAGATAATAATTGTATATAACTTTGATACATATACCATATGTATATGGTATGTATATATGCATATAAAAAACCATCATTGATAATAACAATTTACATATGGCCTATATTTACAGGAAAGGCTAAGAAAACAGAAAGAACACGCATTGTCTTCATAGGGACAAGTGCCACTTAAATTTCGAAGTCATCTCTTGATACCGGTGATGTTGTTATAGTTAAAAACTATAAAAAACATGCTTGGAGCTAACTTAAATTCTCAAGGTGGTTTTGTTTTAAATTCAGTAGGGGATGAATGTTTGCCTTTAAAATCTCCTAATGCAAAAGGCTGAGGATTTAAACCCAGGTCTTTTGTACTACTACATGCCCATACAGGTCAATAAGTGTCTGAACTGGTGCAGGGTTATGCTCACAGGCTTTGTCCTTGTGAGTATTTAATAATTCAACAGGCAGGAATAACAAGGATTTCCCTTCCAAAATCCTTGCAGTCTTGTGGCTATTGCACTAGCCCAACAGTTAAAAAGGAAGGTTGAAGTCTCTTCAGGTGGACTAATCTAAACTGTCTCCCGTATTTGGGGAGTCCTCTTATCACAAACATACTGTAGACAGGAAGGCATTTTCTTTTGAAAGAAGACCAGTCATGACAATGGTTGCGGAATCTTTAGAGGAAAAATTGGTTTCCCAACATATCATAAAGCATCTTCAGTTTAGCAGGATAATGCATAAAACTCTCTCCCTTGTTTTGGGAAGACTATTTGAAATTTATTTCTTCAGTTATGTAGCCAGGCTACTAGCTGAAAATATTTCCAACTTTTTCTTCAAAATTATGAATGTATTCACTGTCATTGTTATTATCTTCTTTCATTATACCTTTACTAAAATGGATAACTACATATTGTGTCCAAATTAGATAACCTATTTGTAGAGGTTGATCAGAGTGGGAACTGATTGTTGATTGACAGAGCAGCCCTACTGGTCATTACATGCAGGTGCTAATTGTTTGGTAATAATAAAGCTAATTGCTTAACAATTGGGTGGACCTTAAAAGACAGGGCTGGAGGCACCAGAGTACTTTCAGTGCCTGAGTACTGGAGGAGAGAGCAGGTTGTGTTCTGTGTGTTGGATGTTGAGAAACTGCTTAACCTACAAAACCAGCAAGAACATTGAGTGTTGGGAAGGGATGCCGGCTCTGCGCACCCGGCGCTCTGGGGCAGCTTGCTGGCAGATAGAGATACATCGCCTAGCTTCGCCTGGATCCCCAACACCTATTTCTGGTGGACAAGTAAAACAAATCACTGTTTCCTTTTCTAATGGGGAGTTTTATTTTGTTTTGTTTGTTTTGGTGTGTTGTTGTTGGGTTTTTTTTAAGTTAATTACTTGTTCTGACAACACTAAGAGAATGGAATCTGCCTTTCTGGTATATTCAGGAAACACTACATAAAAGATTTTTAGATTGCTTCAAAATTCCTATTCAGAGCACAAGCTCATATACAATGGTACACTCTCACAGTGTCCAAAAAATGGAATGATCTTGCAGCTTAATGAAATAAGCAGAAGTTAATCATCTGATTAAGCTAGTGGCCTGCCTAGATATAAAAGCTTCTCATGGAATTTTTATATAAGTTCTTATTTCCAGTACCAGAAGAATAATATTTACTTCGCTGCAGTTAGGCCTCTTTAACAGAAGGGGAAATAAAGCACAAAAATTGCCATTGGGGAATGAATACATGAGCAGTTGTACTGAATCTATATGAGGTGAGCACTGACAGAACAGCTATAAACAACGTTCAGTAATAAGAAGAGAGTTTTACATTAATGTTTCTTGGCCTGCTTTCGAGGAAGGCTATGTCAACGATCTTAATGGCAGATTTAGTCTCTGCTCTCATAAATCACTCTGGCTATAAATAAGAAACTGTCTGTGTGGACATCTTCACTGGATTGGGACCACTAAGTGTTGCATTTTTGCTGGAAAGGTTATGAGACACTTCAAACTGTAAATCTGAATACATTTGGATACCAATTAGGTAGTTCTAACACCAGCAAAACTCTTACTGAATTGAAGGGAGTTGTGTCTGTGTAGAGAAGAGAATTAGCCCCTCACATAGTTATTTCCTCAGACAAAATACTAGTGGAATTAGATATGATGCATTTCTTCTGAATTTAGCATTATTTGATCAAAATGCTTTTCTCCTATTTGGTATTTCCACATCCAGATAAACTCTGTGTGTTATCACATATGTCCGAAGTCCATTGACTTATGGATCTTCATTATACCTTTAGACCTATGTCATACAGAGCAGATGTTGGATTCTGATCTATCTTGAACTTATTTCCCAGACTTTTTTGTCATGCTATTAACTTATCGTTAATGACAATAACCAACATCAGAACAGTTGTGGCACAGCTACTTCTGAGAAGGGTGTGCTAACAATACTTTAAGTTCACCTGGTGGGAAGCTTCACAGATTCAGATATACCACAGAAAGTGGTATATTTATAAATGATAGGTGGTATCTCCACTTCCTAGCTGATGTCTTACAAAAGGCAGTGAAACACACAAAAAGCACTAGTATCATCCTTGGAAGTTTCAATCAGTAGATCCCTTTCCTAGACTGAGAAAATTAAAATCATGATAGAAAATAACTGATAGAGGCTCAGCAGATTGAGCTAATACCATAGGAAAGAAGAGTTTTGAACTTCATCAAGAATCTTAATTTCATAACAACATGAGGAATTTAGAATTAATGTCATGGCTTTTATTCAAGTTTAGAAAGGACAGAGCAACCACTGCAGAAGTGGCCAATCTGAATGCCAGTTCTGTTTTGAAAACAGTCAAATCAGTCAGTGAATTGGACAAGTACTAATGGGTAAAATTGGACAAATGGACAATTCTGCCATGTAGATCAAGAGAGGATTTCAGCCTCCAAATTACCTTTCAAAATTACTACTTCAGCATGAGAACAGAGGATTTGATTCATGTTGTGCTTTGAGAAGAGTAGGTAATGGGAAAGCTGTAGAAGTCAGGAAGTAAAAGGCTTTGAAAGTTTCGAATATGAACTGGCTGTCCTAAACCATGGCATATGTCTAGATGCACCCTAAAAACATGATTATCAAACTAAAAATTATCAGAAAACTTAAATGAGTGATTGCATATGCACCAAACTCCAATGATGTAGTATTTATTTTTGCATATGCCCCAAACTCCCACGCTTATCTTGCTATATCAAAGATGGTTCCTAGAGCAAAATTAAGTGAAACTAAATGAAATTACTGCTTGATGTGTATAGGATGAAGAATAACTGCCCTGTAATTCCTTTCCTCTTTAAGAGGTTTTTACCTCTGCCAGAAGTGCCTGTAACAAATCCTCGCTCATTTCCTTTCCAGGCTCCTTGAAAATCTTAGTTGGAGGCCCTGTGGTTTCACAGGAGAAAAGCATTACTTTGTTCTCTGAGAGAAGGCCCAGAAGAGTATACCTGAACTCTGCATCATCTTGCTGCCACACATGTAATCAATACCTATCGTTGCCCCATAAGCTTTACTCAATGTTATCGTTTCTTCTGTTCCCTCTGTAATACCATTAGTTTTACAGTACATTTTTTTTAATTTCATGTGGAAAAATAATTACATCATGCAAGTATTGTTCTGGTACTAGGCACTTTATATATCTGATTGAATTTCAAGAGAAGCAGCATAAACATCTGCCACAATTACTGAAAGTATTTCCCTGAGTTAACAGTACTTAAAATAGTCAGTTTTCAAATATTTTGACCAAGAATTTAGACTAACTCATATGCCTATCTTTGCATAGCCTATGCTATGCTATTTGCTGAAGAGTTTTGTGAGAAAAGTAAACTGTAGTTAAAAAAGCCAGCACTGACTCTGGTTTAAAATATACATGTTTATTGATTCCCTTTTGGTTGTGGCAAGAATATTGCACTCTCGACAGCAAGCGACTAATAGGATCTGTGCAGCATATTCTTTAATGCAGTAGATTCTTATAGAAGGGTATTACAGCAATTATGTCTCAGAAAAATTACTGGAGCAATGCTCTATGAAAACATGGAGACTTATGTCAGCCTTTCTGGTACTTCCCATCGTTCTGAGATGTGAGACAACATGTTGTGAGGAGTGTCTTGGTCTACATGGGATCATGGGAGAATTCGGAAAAAATCATGTAAATGGAGTTGGTTCTTTGCTCGTTTCTTGCATAGTTCAAAGGGAAATCTTTGTGTCCTTTACACGTAGCAGAATCTTTCACATAAATGAGATGTGAAAATGAGGAAAAGAGACATGGGGAAAACTGTGGAGGAAAACAGGCACAAAGGTTACAACTGGTCAGAATAAATGTACACATTAGGACATATTACACATCCCTTGGACTCCATTTCCTTTGGGTCTCAGAAGTACTTCCTAGACTCATATCCACAAGAGTTTTACTACAATAATCAGTATTGCTTCCTCATGAAAACATCAACAAAAATTTCATACAATACTCCTGATAGGCAATTTAGAAATTGAGACATACCATTCCATGTCCTAAACAGGTTTCTAATTAATTGAAGTGCTAGACTAGTTGGCATTTCATCAAACTATAGAATAGAATCTAAATGGAATCTCAATTAAACCAATTTTACACCAAATCCATCAACTTCCACAACTCAAAAAGAACAATATATGACAAAGACAAAAAGAAGACACTTAAAAGAATGCCAACACAGGAAAATAAAATGTAAAGTTGCAATAGGGTAAATAATTTTCTATAACCACTGCCCTATGACAGACTTTTACTGACAGCAAAAGACACCAAATCTGCATTGAGTTGTGCTTATATTACATCGAAGAATATTTCAGAGACATGATGATTCCATAGTTGCATCCTTAAACAAACGGTTGTTTATGGAGACAAATATGAGATTAGTATCATAGTTTTCTGTGTTCTTGCTTACACATTTCCTGGTCAAAAACTACCTGCTGTATCTCTCTATGCTGCTGAGTATGGATCCCCCTACAACTCTGATTGCCTCACTTTGTTGGAGATCATTCATATTTAAGATGATTCATGTGTATACTAGCATTTTTGTCTGGATTTAAAGTGTTCTTTTGAATGGTAGCTCACAACGATTTCCACTTCCCAGGCTTTGGTTCACATTGCAGGTGGTTTGAGAGCATGCAATCTGGATTGGTCTCAGGTAAAACATATTCAAAATTATGCCTTAACAGTAACAAACTCTAATGTACAGAAGGTCTAACACACAGCTCTGATGTAGAGGACCAGACTAGAGCTAGTTTGAAGGAATCCTTTTCCCACTCTCCAGGTGGATATACGTTAGAAAATGTATGGTATAGATGCTGGATCCTCAGCACCAGCTGCTCTCCTCCACTGATATGACTTAGGCTGTGTTTAAAGGATGAAGTGGTGCAGCTAAGAGAAGCAAATTTGTGCAGGAAAACAATTCAAAACAGAGCAAAGAAACTTCTGATTTATATGATATTTTGGTGGTTGATTTGACTTTTACTGAAATAATGCCAGTGTCCCCATTGATTTGAGAGCTGGTTCTCTGTGTCTAATGAGCTGTAATTAAAAAATAACACACACTCTCTTCTCCCTTCCCAAAAACATGCCTGTTACTCGTTTGAAAGTTTGCTTTTCTCTATTTGGTAATCATCCCTACCATATTTCATTATTACTTTTTTCCTCAAAGGAGCAGTGCCAATAATTAGGAGGCTTTATCAGTCTCAGTGGCAAGGTATTTGCAGGCTGTTTAATCTGCTTTGTAATTTCAAACGGACAGTTGTCTTCACCTGCCTGGCAGCCACACATAAGACTTAGGAGGTGAGTTTACTGTTTGAGCTCTGCCTGGAGGGACAAGAACTCAAGACCAGAGTCCTGCTATTCCACACAGTACTGTGTGAACATAAAAAAAAAATAAATCAGCTAGGACTTGTGTCCTGAGCAAAAGCATCTGCTGATGGTGGGGAGTCAGCGAAACTGACTGTCAGAGAGTCCATCATTTTTTCTCACAGACTGAAAGTTAAATCACACGTGAAAACCTCACATCTGTTGAAACCATGTTCTACAATTGTTTGTTGACCAACATTGCTTTCCTAAAGGCTTGTTATTTTAATGCATCATATATATTTTTTATGCCTCCTATGTTACAAAGAAGGAAATAAAGAAACCAACCACACTAGGAGGACTAGCCAACAATTTACAACAAGGTGCAAGATCCCCTGCCACCATGGATAAGGTTTAGACAATGGTTTGTGCTCCATGATTCCAGAGCTCAAGTTCAGTCACTCCTGAGGCTGCCCATGCAAATGTGACTGATGTTTTTAAGTCAGCTTTTAATGCTACCTGGTAGAAAAAGACTTTTTGCAATCCTCTGTGGTTTTGCCTTCTTTATTCTGGGTTGTTTGTTTGTTTATTTGTTTTGAAGCTCCACAATCAGACTTTGTTTTTTCAGGTTTTTTTGACTAAAAGTTATTCACCAATATTCTTGAGTTTACTTCAGTTATTCCTTCAGCTAATATACCAGGTGTCTTTTTTCTTTATTTTTTTTACAACAAAAACAGTCTATTTCTCCTCAAGATGGGTTTCTTAATTATATTAGTTGGAGATCTGTGTGTAAAATAAGCGACAATTAAGTTATTCTATTTGGAAAAATAAATCACCTGAAAGCAGCTTTTTTTCAATATAGAGCAAACATGGTACAAACACATTCCACCTTCTTCATCACTCAGGTAGAATTTTGTAATGGAAAGCCACCAGAGACCTGAAACTGCAAAGAAAATGCTCTTCGAATCCTATGAAAACTTTACCTGAGGAATAATTGTAGGATCTAATGAGTAAGACACAAAGGAAGACTTAAAGCTCTCCAGTTGAGAAGAAGCCTACGATGCCAAAAATGATACTTTTATCAAAATACACTAGTTCAATTGTTACTGAAAAAAAACAGAGCATGAAGTTCGGGAGGCAGTCTTGTGCTTTCATGATGAATGATAGAGTAAGACTTTAACAAGAATCAACATATTGCTATGGAAATTAAAAATGTAAAGAACACCCAGGGGGGGTTGGGGGGGGACATAACCAAAAACTCAGTCAAGATGAGAAGGCAGAAAACATTTCAGCTAAATGACGTAACGCTAACAAATGGAGCAGCAAAAGAAAGTTGGCTCTGTAATACCAAGAGTAAACTCAGTCTAACAGCCAAGGTACACACCACGTGCACTCATCAAGAATATTTTCAAATGTGTTACAACTGCTTTCCTGAGCTGTAAATTACATTGGAACCAAGTTGCATAGTGGGCTGATTCCTGTCTGGATCTCACTCTGACAGAGAGGCTGGCTTACATGCACAGTACGTAGTGAGACCTGTAAGCTTGGTAGTATTCCTGAGCCTTCCAAATATGCCATTCACACTCCTATTTACTTTAGAAGAATCAAGATTGAGCTAAGTGCTTGGTCATAAATGATAAGAGAAATTAAAATGATGTCTTAAGCCCGTGTAAGGTACAGTACCAAACAATTTAAAGATAATTCCTTCAAAACAAGAAGAGGAAGATGACAGAAAAATTAAGGCAGGTGGGCAGACCCAGTAAAATTCATATTGGGAAAGACTGCAAAAAGGAATATATTGCACAGCCAATCAGGTGTGGCAGGAGGCATGGTCTGAGTAACCATGGGCGATTTAAATGGCCCTGAGGAGCACAAGTGACCCAGAGCACGTGACCAGAGCAGACAAATGGGGGCATGGCACGGCAGCAAGGACATGGCACAGCAGTTTGCAAGGGCAGGGCAAGTGGGGAGTGCGCTGAAGCCTGGCCAGCTCAAGAGGTGAGCTCATTTGGTGGTCATTGTCCTCTAAGGAACTTGGAGATGGTGTCCACCAGACCAAAAGCTGTAATCTCTGCATCTGCCAAAAAGGGTGCAGCTACCCAGACAATGCTGCCACAAAGGCACACAGCTGTCCAGGTCTCAGGGTGTAGGGAATGCCAAAGCCTATTGCTGGTAATGGATGATTGTATTGACAACAGATGTGTGAGGTGTGACCAAGTGGATGACCTGCCCAGCATGGTGGCTGAGCTATGGGAGGAAGTAGAGAGATCAAGAAGTAACAGGGTCTCTGAGGAGTAGATAGATTGGTGGAGTCATACTCTATCATTCCTGAGGCAGGTACACCAGACAGTTGCAACACAAAAAAGAAAGGATCCTCTACCCTCCCATCACCAGGCAAGTGAAGACAACCTAAGAGACAAGGGAGGATGGAAGCAGGTTCCTGCTGGGGGTCGCAGGTGTATCCCTTCCCATCCTACACCACCTCCTCAGGTGCACTTACACAATAGGTATGAGTCTCTGGAAGTAGAGGCACAGGCAAATGACAATATGGATGAAGGTCCATCCAGGTTGGAGGACCTGACCAGGGAGAGTTGGTCTTTTCATTGTATCACAACTTCTTCTGTTACAAAAAACAGAAGAGCAGTTGTCATTGGTGACTCGCTTCTCAGAGGAATGGAGGGCCCTATATGCCAACTGGACCCAACCCATAGGGAAGTGTGCTGCCTCCCTAGGGCTCAGGTAAGAGACATTACAAAGAAACTCTCCAGCCTTGTAAGTCCCTCTGATTATTATCCCTTGCTGTTTTTTCATGTGGGTAGTGAAGATATCCTAACAAAAAGTCTGAGGGGAATCAAGAAAGACTTCAGGGACTTGGGAAGACTAATCCAGGGATCAGGAGAACAAGTAGTCTTCTCTTGCACCCTGACAGATGCAGGAAATTACAAAGGAAAAAATTGGAGAATCTTACAGATTAATGCCTGGCTCTGGGGCTGGTGTCACCGACAGAACTTTGGGGTTTTTGACCAGTTTACACAACACCACGCTTGTCTAATATCTTTATCAATGATCTGGATGAAGGGATTGAGTGCACCCTCAGTGAATTTGCAGGTGACACCAATTTGGGTGGGAATGTTGATTTGCTAGAGGGAAGGAAGGCTCTGCAGAGGCACCTGGACAGGCTGCATTGATGGGCTGAGGCCAATTGTATGAGGTTCAACAAGGCCGAGTGCCACGTCCTGCACTTGGGTCACAACAACCCCACGCAACACTACAGGCTTCGGGAAGAGTGGCCGGAGAGCTGCCTGGCAGAAAGGGACCTGGGGCTGCTGATCGGTGGCCAGCTGAACATGAGCCAGCAGTGTGCCCAGGCAGCCAAGAAGGCCAATGGTATTCTTCCCTATATCAGAAATAATGTGGCCAGCAGGACCAGGTGATTTTCCCCCTGTACTTGGCACCGGTGAGGCTGCACCTTGAGTATGGTGTTCAATTTTCGGCTCCTCACTACAAGAGAGACATTGAGGTGCTGGAGCAGGTCCAGAGAAGGGCAACTAAGCTGTTGAAGGGCCTGGAGCACAGGTCTTATGAGGAATGGCCGAGGGAACTGGGCTTGTTTAGTCTGGAGAAGAGAAGGCTCAGGAGCGACCTTATTGCTCTCTATAAGTAGCTGAAAGGAGCATGGGGCAAGGAGGTGGCTGATCTCTTCTTCCCAGTGCCAAATGGTAGAACAAAAGGTAATGGCTTCAAGCTGCAACAGAGGAGGTTTAAATTGGATGTTAGGAAAAACTTCTCCATTGAAAGGGTTGTCAGGCATTGGAACGGGCTTCCCAGGGAGGTGGTGGAATCACTATCTCTGGAAGTGTTCAAGAAACATAGGAGGCCCTTGGTGACATGGTTTAGTGGCAGATTTGGAAGTTCTAGGGATACGGTTGGACTGGGTCATCTTGAAGGTCTTTTCCAACCTAGGTGATTCTGTGATTCTGTTATCTGAAATATATGAACACTTGCAAGTTGTCTGTTTAAGATGACTGACACTCTAACAGTGCCACTATGACCTTGTACCACTGGCATAGTTACCTATTTTAATTCCTGATAAAGTAAGACAGACTGCAAGAACTGAAGAAAAGAAGAGAGGATTTCAACTTTAAAAAATGTTCTGACCTTCACAGTGACTACTTTGTAACCCATGGAGAGGAGGAACAGGGCCACTAAACACCCAAATGACTAATGAGTCATATGAAATAAGCACTGTCAGTTTAAAACTAGTAAAACTTACCTGTTGAACATGATTAATTTTTTTTTGTCAGAATAATTGGTGCCCTTGCTTAATAAGCTAAGAAAGTCCATAAGAATCTGTCTGGTTGATCATGAAGTGAAGTTTACAGTGCTGACTGTACTACATGTGGATTTTGGTTAAATATTAGGCTATAGTTGCTTCCAGTTTTTACAAATTCAGATTAAGTTATTTTGGAAGATAGTTATCACTTCATATGACAACCCAGATGACTGTATACAAAGGCTATTGATAAATAGTACCACAGTCAACAGGAAAGAGAATTGCAGATTAACACAGGAATCTGTATTATGCTAGGCCTTGTTTAACTTCATTAATGATCACAGAAAGGCAGTAAACAGAGCTCCAAATTTTCATAAATTATGTTGAGTTGGAAGCAGCAGCCATTACTTGTGAGGGACAGAGAAGCAATAGCAGAGGAAATCTAGAAAAATTAGATTTGTGAATAGAAAGTAATCAAATCCAATTCAACTACAAAAAATAAAAGGTAACACAATTAGTACATTAATACTAAATGCCCCAAAGCTAAGAAGGAGACCTAAACCAGTTCTTTGAATAAGATGATAGTAAGTTATAGTGAAAGTGAGATAGATATGAAGATGCCATTTGATAGAGTACAAAAAAAAGGAGCACTGCAAATGTGGCCTCTTTCTGCATGCCTACGGCATCAGGAAGCCAGGAGGCAATGTTCTTATAAAATAACTGATTCAAAGCCCACTGAAGCAAATGGAAGGACTCCAGCCCCTGTCAATAGGCTTGGATCAGGCCCTAGGCATGTCTGTGTGAAGTCACTTGGAACATTGCATTCCCTTTTTAGGCACAACCATTACCACAAAGACACTGAGAAACTGAAGGAACGCCAGAAAACTCTATTACCACAAGCATAGGGACTGGAAAGACTGAATTCAGGGTGGATTGATTTAAATCAGCACACAGGAAGCTTGGATTTGTACAATTAAATATCAACTTGTTGTGCATTTGTACTTTATTTTCCTTAAAGTTTATTCTTTTCAATAAATGAGCAGTAAAACATGTTGATAAATATCTTTTTTTTTCGATTCCTCAAATTTAAAGTTTTTTATTTAACAGGCAAAATTGAAATATATTTATATAAATGTCTTTTTAATTTAAAACTGATTTTACTGAAGACAAAGTAGAACTGATTCTTTCTGGTTACTATGTCCAAGATTTTATAAACAGTTAATCCAGTTAATCTCATTCTTTTCCCATAGTTGTTATTCATAGACTAGAAGAGGAAAGGAAGTTTTCCTGCTTTTTAAAAATTGCAAGAGTTAGGCAGTACGTTGCATAGCTGGCTGTAGAAATGGCTACTAAAATAGCTATGGGGAGAAAGACAAAATTTCACCATAGTCTGTGCTTTCCACAGTGCTGGCCAGCATCTGGGTATGAGAACTAAACCACACCAGGACCTGGAGCTCTATGTCCTTTTCTCAAGCCTATTCCCTCCAGGGGGAGAATCTTGTGTCCTGTTCCTGAATCTTGATGTTGTGGACATGTTTAGGCCCCTAGGATGCAGGGGAGCTGTTAAGCAGCTGTGCAGAAGCACATATGGGAACACCATAAGCCTGAGAACATGTACTATCTAGAGTTATATGGGCTGACAATATATATGGCATATCATGAAAAGATAGGAGACCTACCAGCAGAACTGTCCTTCAAAGTGGGCACTGTAATGCTTTCAACTAAACAAACTCCGAGGAAGACCTGAACAACTCTATGCATTCAGGCCAGAGAGTCTCAAAATCAGTCATGGTTTTCAGGCACTCATCCTGTGACACCATGAAACTGGTCTGATGTAGGGATTTTATCACAGGCTCCTATCATTGACTTCACATCAAAGTACAAAGTTTCATAGCTTTGGGAAGCTGGTACAAGTAATTTTAAATTGCACATTAAAAGTTAGTAACCACTCTTAGTACATGCTGGTCCAGAGTAGGTTTTTTTATTTTTCTATAGTCACACTTGTGTAAAACATGTTGTTTTAAAACATTTTGGGTTTAGTCTGTTTTGTAAACTTGTTTGGAAGAGCAAAGCTATGGCAAAGAGGGCTCATATAAGTGCGGAAATGGGTGAGGAGAAAAGAGGCATTAATTTTGGACAGACTTTTATAAAAAAAAAAATATGTTGGAAATATTTGAAAGCACTCAGAAAAGCATGGAATGCCTTGGGTTCAAGTTGAAAATATAGGCAACTGTTTCCTATTCTTTATATATATAATTTCACTTGTCAAAATGCTCAAATCTGAGTACCTATATAGGATGTCTGTAGCTAATCATAAGGATCTATTTACTCAGACAAGGCATAAAATGAGCCAGTGACTGAAAATTACAACTAGAAAACATCAAGCTAGAAATAAGATGTACTTTTTGACAGTAAGAAATGTATCTTGCATCAGGGAATGTTATATTTTTGTTAAAATTAAGATGGAATCCTTGGACTTTTTCTTATTATCACAAGAATGGGTCAAGACTTTCAACTCATTTGGTTCTGTGGTCTACTGTTTGCTCAAGGAGGTCTTCATCACACAACTTTAGGTGCATAAGGTTTTGGGATGTCTATTTAGGTGTGATTGATTGATTTCAGCAGATGTCGATTTCTCTGCATGAGCTACAGAGGTCATTCTGATGACTAATTTAAGCCTGGGAGAGCTAAAATTTGCACACCTTAAGCTAAGTGAGATGAAACCTATACCAGTAGTAGTCCAGTTAGACCTCCTGAGTTTGTGCTTGTAATCTGTATTTCCAGAGTATCTTCCAAAAAAGTACTGGGAAGGCTTATGAATTTAAATTTTTAGCTTCCAGTATCCTTTAAAAGAAGGTGTATTAAGTCTAGATTTGAGATGTTTTTTCCAAAATATATTTTCTAGCACAATTAAAATTTATTGTCTCTGTTATCTGGGAATTAGCCCAATTAGCCAGAATATCTTTTTCTGATCTTTATTATGAAAGCCACTGAGTGGAATAAAATGTTGTTATTTAGTTCCTATCTATAGATTAAAGAAAAATGAAAATATGGAATAGTCCATAGTGCAGACACGGAGGATAAAAAAGTGCCCCCTCAGTACTTAATGTAAATAATGAGTCAGGAAGAGAAAAATTCGTGGCACCTTTGTGCTCCAAAAATAAGAACATAATCTGGAGTAAAAAAAATAATAAATCAAGCCACTCAACTATATTGGCTGAAGTACTCCATAGCCTTTATACTCCTCTCTGTGATAAGAGAGAGGACCAAAGAATCCATGTAATGATAGATGACCTCTTACAGCTATTGCTGCTCTGCCACCTGTTCTCAGTCAGTCATGCCAGAAGTCCCTTCAAAGTGAGCCTCTGCAGAATATAAAATACACACCCATCACAGGAAAGCTTTCTTCAGCATGGTCTGCATATTCAGGATCTACTTACAAATAGTAACAATCTTGCTTGTTGTAACAATCTTCATTTGACAATAAAGGCAAATTTCTAATCTAGACACAGGGCTTTTTTCAGACATTGTCCTGGGTTCTCAAGCATGAGATATTAAATGTACCTTGTATCCACATAATTAGCTTTTCACAAGGTTGTGAAATTCACTCAAGAATTGAGGACCTGAACCAGGTTTTGTGAACCTTTGTGCTGTCTGATGAACTCCAAAAGAGAGATTTTAATGACTACTGCCCTACTGTCTTTAGTAGTACTGGATGAAATTATATTGCACTAAGTCTTGTGCAGCCTTTTATTGCCAGAAGAAATATCATGCAAGGTGTCAGAGAATAAAGAGATAGTATTGTGATTAAAAGTTTATGTTGTTCTTGTTGAAAACATTACACTTAAGTATCAGTAGTTGTATAAGCAGCATTTTATCTCATATTGGACTTTTAAGATAGCTGGTTTCATCTTGGCTTCCAGGATGTCTTGTCAGAAAGGAGTGGAGCCACATAGGCTGTGGTCTGGTCCAAAATTACTCAGCATTCGGATCTTTGTGTTTCAGAGTATTAACCAGATTACAGGTCATAATCTGTAAAAGCTCCCCTGCCACTGCTCTGCTTGACTCCATTCCAGATGAAATCTCTTCAAATAAATCCTGGATCACAATGATACTGCCTTGTGTGTTTACAGCCAAAAAGAAGAGAGCAGAAAGGAGTGAAGGGAGTGAAAAAATTGTATGTATATAAAGAGATGTTTCCTTCAAGGGTAAAGACCTAAACTAATGAAGTTCTTCATTTATCATCTCTGGAATTTTAAAGTATCTATTCTTGTAAAAGAGGTCCATTACAATATTTAGGGTAAAGTAATTCATCTAGTGATCCCTTCCACTTGAAATTTCTTAATTTCTTATGCCCTTTCCTGTGGATTCACAATGTGAACATACCTAGGCATGCATCTGTTAGTTATGGCAATTTAAAGTAATTAATTAACTATGACATATGGTTTTGTTTTACATTGGGGGTATTAGACCTGTTTTCTTTTAAGAGGAGAAAAGAAAGGCTAGATGCAGACAATACACATAAAAGGAATTAACTTAATTTGTTGCATCACATAAGGCCATTTGCTGTTTACCATTCAAGACAGCTAGGGATCCAACTACCTGTTTCTAAATCCTTCATGAAATGAGTTCTTGCTCAACTGCTTCCATTTATGGCAAAGACAATACTGAGTGCACAAGATAGGGAAGGAAGACTACACTTGCACTCAGGGATGTAATTAAAGTAAAATGAATTTATAGAGATTTCTATAGTATGACTTCCCACACTATATGACCACTCCATACAGATTCATCCCTATGAGAAGGTGAAATTTAACATCACTAGTTCCATTACAAAAAAAAAAAAAAAAAGCAAAGAACTACAGTGGAGAGAGAGGGAGTAAACAATTTCTCCAGGATTACCCAGGAATTCTGTGGAAAAAAGGTGATCTGAGACTCTTCATCTTAAACACCAGCCCACTGCATCTAAAATGTGGTAATTACCACTCACAGAAATGGAAGAAAAAAGAAAGCAGCTGGAGTTTTATCTGGACTCATATATGCAAAAGTAAGGGTTTAACACTAAACCCACTGCAATGTTCATAAATGTGTAAATAATACAGGTATTGGTCTCATGTTCAGAAATGATGTTTCAATACCACTGATTTTCCTTCAGTGGTTTGTAAATGCTGAAGTCAATTTAGGAAATGAGACTCAAGAAGCTAAGCCCCCAGTAACCTTCAAAAAACCCTCTCTATAGCATGGCAGAGAAGGGCTGAGTTGAAACTAAATAAACTTTTTGCTACTCACTAAAGGGAAATCAATGGTTTTGCTTAGATGTTACATTCACATGAACAAATGTCCAGAATTTGTGACCTAATCCAGAAATGTCTCCATTATGAGTTCATTTACGGCATCTTATGTCATTTTACCTAATCAAATAGGATGCCAGGAAGAACCCACCAATAAGTCCCATAGTATACAAAGTATTTTATACTGTATCTTAGCAGGGTCACAAGCACCAGATCCAGGTTAGGATTCTTTGTGTTTTTCCAGAGTGTTAGAGATTTTAAAAAGGAAAATTAATATTTCTGGGTTTGAATATTGTTCCCCTCCCCCCATTTTTATTGTTACTGTTTTTTCAGAGAAACAGGCTGCTCCATAGGAGCCATCATGCAAAGCAAGGGACAGCTGCTTTAAACTGGAGCTTAAGTGTAGGTTTTCAGATTTTCCAGATATTTTACATTCTTTTCATGGTCTAATGACAGTGGCATCTAGAACTTCATTTGAAAATTGTTAGTTCTGGCTACTGACTAGAAAGTATTTATGCTGCAGCAGTAGACCCTAGCTCTCCTATCTGTAGAATTGTGCCCTTCAGCACCTTCCAGGAAACAAGTCCTGAGAGATAGGATAACTGGCTTCAGTAAGGCAGCAGAACTCTGAGAAAAACATTGACTGCTGTGAGTGTATACCAGGAAAAGTATTACACTACAGGATTTCTCTGATACTATTTCTCCAGCATCCATTTTTGACTACCCAGCTGAATGGGTTTGCATACTGTCCCAGAATGGCAAGCCTTGCTCTTTAATGATATAGTAGTAGCAGCAGCAGCAGTAGTTGTAGTAATACCCCAGATTTCTTACTGTAGAGGAGAAAAATGCATATTGATGCTTCATAAACTAAAATCAGTTTCTACACTATCTTGTTGACTGTTTTTCAGACTTAGTGTATAAGAAAAGTCTTGTATGTGAGTTGTCATTATTCAGATTGCTAATGGGTTGATATTTTTTCTATTGACTTGTAATGAACACTGCAGAAGTTAAAATATCAAACACCCATTAGTCTAAGGGCCTCTCAAGGAAGTAATCGTTGTATACATAAAGGTAGATACCTAAAATGTCATTGGTATTCTAACATGAGTTTCCTTTTAATGTGTCTAGCCAGAGGAAAAAAGAAAGAACAAGGTATTTGTCTGAGGTGGAAATCAGAATGACAGAATCCATTGTTTCTAATAAACAATTACCAGAGAAAGCTCAAAAGAAAAACCACAACAATTAGATAACCTGAAAGCCATAGCCTTGTGAAGAAGATTCCAGTTCTCTGGGCTGGTGGGGGCCATGGAGGGCCACCCTCAAGGGTTCCACTGCATACCTTGTTAAACACTGCCTGGTTTCACCCAACATGATCTATAAGGCTGTAAAGTAGTCACACTCAAGTGCCTTTCATGTGCACTTCAAATTCTTTTTCTTTTGAGATGTTCTTCACTAACAGGTTTTCTCACTTTGAAAGGGACGACTCTTTCAAAAGATGACAGAACCTCTCAAAAACACAACAAAAAATAAAAAAAAAGGAAAGTAAAAATAAGCTAATGGTTTGGCACAGCTCTAAAAGGTAATGTTATGTAGGAAGTTTGATTTTCAACTTTTTCAAACAATTTTATTAACTGACATAATTTTTAACTTTAGTATTGCTTAAATGTAATTTTTTTTCCTGTAATACATACTTGCACAACAAATTACATGACAGACTAAATGTATTCGCAAGTGTCCTTGCATCCTTATCATTTGCATTTTGAACTGCCCATGTGGGTTGTACACATATTGTATGGCTTGTTGCCAATGCATTCAGCTACAACACAAAATGTTTTCAAGTTCAAAGCTTGTATCATTGTTCATCTCATTCTTATGTTTTACCCTCACTTCTGCTATACCACTAGAAGATGTTTCCCTTGCATCAATAAAATCCTGAATAACTTGCTCACTTTTAAAATGTGTGAGCCATAAATGAAAAAAACCAAAAGACTAATACATAAAGATAAAAGACGACAGCTTTGTGCAGCTGCTATATTCAGCTCTTTTTAAACAATCAGTGTATTAGAATCCAGAAAGTTCAATTAAGCCAACCATAGAGATATTATTGCTCTGTTAGTGACTTTTTTCTCCCATCCCAGAACACATCTGGGGACCTTGTTGCTAGGAGGGTTTCACATGGGCCTGGGGCTTTGACGAGGTCTCCAGTTGCAAGACCAGAGCCTTTTTGCTGGCAACCACTGACAGAATAAATATATATATATTTTAAAATATAGGTCAAGTTATCTGAGTATGCTCTACTTGCATATAGTATCAGTGGTCATCTTTCTTTTGTATGCTTCCTGGTATTAAATTATTCTCTTTCTTAGCAAAGCTTTTTAAAAATAAATAAATATATAAATAAAACATGACAGAGCTGCTTTTCCCCTCTCAACAGTCAGGTTTTTCTCTCTTGAGTGGTAATTGGGGAGGGGGAGTACAAATCTCGCTTTGAATTTCTTGATTGTATTTTTGTGCTTGTTGCAGAGGTATTTCTTTTCTTTCTATGCACTATAACAAAAATTGTGAATAAATTCCACTTGGAAAATACTTTTTAGATGTCCTGAAATAAATAAGGCTTATGATTGAGTGGAATGTAAGAACAGAAGACAAATATGTCTATTGGATCTAGAAATTCTCTGGGTTTTCTCATATTACTTATTCAGCAACATGTGCAGGACTTCATTGCGTGTCATAACCTATGGCATCTATGATGATTTACAAAGGTTAAGGATTACATCTGCATACTCTCTGCTCTATTGTGTTGCACACCTTTTTCCTTTTTTATACTTCTACTCATTATTTTTCAAGAAGCACTTCCCTCACAGGCGTTTGTACTAACAACAGATTGTTGGACCCATATGGTCGGAAAGATCGCATTAGGATACCTGTTTCTTACTGAGTATGTTGTATCTCGCCTGAAATAGTGACACGGAACAAATACAAATCAATAAACCATGTTACACAACAGTTTGTGTTATGCTCTAAGAACAGATTGCTGTGGTGATTTTAGGCACGCAGTCAAAGGACAAGTGCTGTCACTGGATAAAGCATGTTATGATTAGACTTCACTGCTCAACACCACCCAGACTCTGTCTTGAACATTTAAAATCAAAGCTACCCTACTAATTTAGGATAAGTTACTTGTATCACAGAATGAGTATTTTTGTCTCTGTAAAAGGAATAAATAAAAGGTTTAACAGGAGTAAATAGTGGAAAGATATAATTTTCCATTGGGTGAAAATCTGCATTTCAGGAAGACAGTCTTCAGTCACTGTGTTTGTATTGCATTTGAAATTTTGCTTGTATTTTACTCAATGCAAAAGTCATATGTGTTTATCTAAAAGGAAAAGAGATTCTTCTAGAGCTACTCTAAACACAAGGAAATAGTACAGAGTATGTGTTGTAATAACCTTGCCCTTTTTACTTTTTGCTAAAGTGGAATGTTTTGGAAAATGTTCTGTGAAGCACATGTTCAATAATTTCCATTTATGTCTATTTTTAATGAATTTGTCAAGTTATACATGGGCTTAACTTATGTTGAATCAGAACTTATGAATATGTTCTGAACAGAAGGTTCCCTGTAATTCTGGAGCTGACAATTTAAATTACACAGGAAAAAGAAAGGAAAAATGCTGACAAATAGGTCAAAACAACTACAACAGAAGCCCTTCAGTAAGGAAGGAAAGGAGAAGGGAAAGTTGATGAGGAAGAGTGTATCCAAAAAGTGTAAAGTGTCTGCAAAAGAAAGCATTTGGCAGAAAAAAATGGGTTGGTGGCAGGAGAGAAATACAGGAATTAGTGCGCCAAAGCTATACGTATCCATGGAGAGACTTAAAGGAGTAGCTGTGAAATGGCACTTCCTCTTCCTCCCCCCCTTCCCCCCTTTCCTTCCTTCCTCCCCTCTTTCCCATTCACCATTTATATTATTTATGTCTCTGAAAAGAAATCTTGGTCCAGTTAAGCAAAATGGAGCTATGGCGCCAATTTCAACTGAAGCTGCTCAACTCCACCACTTGCCTGGCCAGGAGGAAAATGATTTGACCATGATCAGACACTTATGGCACAACTCAGTTCCCAAATATAGATGGCTAGTGTCATTTTTGCTACCCAAGGATATCCCACCTGGGCTGTATTTGCCACTCCAGGAGCACATTGCTCTCCCATAGGACCTGCCAGCTTGATGTCAATGGTTTAGGTACCCCAAGATGACTCAGAGGCCTACAAGCCCATAATAAGACATTCAAACTGCACCCTAAATTCAGTCATCATATATTTATCCAGAATATTGGAGCTATTGGCAACCATTGTTTCAATGAATGCTCAAAAGCTGTATGTAGCTAATAATCATGCATTTGTGCTAAAAGGCCACCAGTAGGAAAATGTACAGCTAAAATGTTAAATTTTTTATCATGTCTACATAGCAAAATTTAGCAGATCTACGTACAGTGGTCTATTCAGTATAATTTAATGCTGCTTCCAGGAACATTATACATGTTCCTTATATCCAATATCTCCACTTTCACATTAAATAAAAGATTTCACAAGCGGAGAATGTGTCTCTTTACTAACCATAAGAAGATACTTAGAGCTGAGGACAATCACAGAAAATTTCAAGTTACCATATTGTTTGGGTCAGCGTCAAACGTTAAACCAGGTCGTACAGACAGAGAGCTGCAAACCACACACTAGTGTGTTATTAAATTTCTGGAAAGTAATGAACTGGCACTGAAAGTGAAAAGGAAAAAAAGCAGTAATGTGGAATGGCCCCTTATTCAGGAAACTTTGAAAATGTGCAGCCATAATAGCTGTGGTGAACTTCTTTTAAACGAGACCTTGGTATGCTGTGGAATAAAGTCAAAATACGAGATTGGGGCATTCCAATTCATACTAAATAAATGCATACATTGGGCCAAATTGTGGTCTTATTCACAAGGGAACATTTTCCCCCCTTTTTCAATAAAAAAAAAAGAGCTGAGAACACTTTAAGATACAGGGCACAAATGTGTAATTATTCTTGGCTAACATGGTAGCTGTTGATCATTTAATGAAACCATAATTACCATATAATGGCAGGGTATTTATATGACAGATTACTACATTATTACAGGGTAAGTGCATGATTATTTCTGTCCTCAAAATCAGAATAAAAAACACATGGAAGAGGATAAATAAGTTAAAAAAAGAGGGGGAAAAAATCTGAATTTTGCAATGCTACTCCCATATTGTTACTCCACCCCCACCTCAATCACAGAGTGATGGCAAGAGCCACCGGCATTCATGATGAAGCCAGATCTCTGCAGGGAACCTATGCCACAGTACAACAGATCATAAGGCTCTTTGCCAAATGGCTACAGCTCTGGGCTTCATTGTACTTACAACTAAACTGATTCAATAGCAATTTGGTCACTTGGTCTCTTGTCCTCAGAAGACACTATACTCCTGCTTGCTTAGAGAGGTAGTATGTACAGTCGATGTAAGAATTTGCACTGAGAGGTACTTAACTCCCACTTCTACGCCTTTAGGAGAGAACAGTGAACTATTGCAGATTTCAGAGTAATACCAGCTTTGTATTGGAAGTTGAATTCTGCAGGACTACCTGTGGGCTGAGCACTGTTTGGTACAGTTTGATTCCAGCAAACACTGCTGGTGTTTACCATCATGTGGAATGTTTACCAACTAGTAAAGATGGATTTCAGTTGTGAGAAAATCACAGAATCACAGAATCACAGAATTCTAGGGTTGGAAGGGACCTCGAAGGATCATATTTAAATGATTCTTTATATAAGGAAACACTGCATTGACAAGTTGGAATTTACTGATTTATAGAGAGAGTTTTGTACGCTGAATAGAGTCCATCTTGAGTTTTATGATGGCAACTTTCCATGTGGGAGGCAAAATCAAATTGCACATGGATGTTAAAGAGCTATACAATCATCTGCTTCACCTGAAATTTGCCTCTGCATTTTCACAGTGCTGCTTCAGCCATGTGGGAGAAGAAGGCCAGCAATCCTTGTTTCCAGAAAGTATACACTGAGCCAGTTCTAAGTTACAAGTTATTGCAAGTACAAGAGTTTGGCCTTGAATAATAACTTCTGAATTTGGCTGAATTCTTAACTCTGGTCTTCCTAGATTTTCGTCCAAGAGGCAGCATTATTGTAGCTATTTCCAACCTTCAGCTATTTCTCCCCCTTTTCCTTCTTGAATGTCTTTGCAAGGAGAAATTAGACTTGGGGAAAAGCCACATGCTGTTATGTTTGCTCAGGATTTATCCTATACACCTGTAAAAGAAATACAGGTTGCAAAAGAAAAGAATTTGGAGGCACTAAGAAATCCATCTGTGTATACTTAGAAGGCAGCTATAATTGCAGTATCTTTGTAAATAGCTCCCTTAATAAACTGGTTATTACTCTGAATGGTCAATGATTGCTCATAATTCACTGCTGCTAGGTTATTTCTCTCTGCAGAGAAAAAAAATCTCTGATCCTTAAAAGGGTAGTGCACCCATGACGCCAGTGGGAATTCAGTTACATTAGAGTCTAACCCTGCTCTCCCTGAAGTCAAATGAGCCCCAGCATACTCCTACAGGCAGCATTCACTCACGGAAAGCAATAGGTAGGGAGCTGACTACGCATGCTGCCAGTCAGATCAATGACTTCTTTAAAATATTTCATTGATATACTTTATTCAGTGTGGTGCCTTTTGTGAACTCTCTCCCTCCGTCCCCGTCCTCCGTCCCCCCTCCCCCCCCATGGTTACTCTAGATGAAAATTAATGAGTGAAAGAAGTTTTATGAACTGAACCCTCTGCTTCTGGTATCTCTTCATTATAGGTTTCTCCTGCCTCCACTATATTTTTAGAATTATAAATTGTTACAATATATTGTTCAAATACCACTCAAGTAGCTCATACAGATAAAATGGAAATTAAGTCAATATTATGAAGCTCTAAATTCAGGAGATTGAAGCGTTAACATTTTGGCTATTTGGTGTCCTTCATAAAGTTTATTCTTATGAAGTTAAATGTAGCCAGGCTGAGTTATTTTAATGTTTTGCAGATTAAGCGTATTTATAAAATCTTCTCTTACAAGGTGCTGGTTCCAGTGGAAACTAACAAAAATTAAGACTTTCAGCACCAGAATAGGAATAAGCTTATTCTTCTTCTTTTGAGGATAATAATGTTTTTGACTATTAGCATTTCCATTAGGAAAGTAATCAAGAGTTTTATCAAATCTATTTTTTAGAAAAGTCTTGATCACTCAACAGGATATCAGGAAACATTTTCACTCTCACCTCCCCATCCTCCCTTAAATACTAATTTTTAAAAAATCTTCAAATAATTAAATGCTGTGTTATTCTGCAAATCCTTTACAGCCATTATAATGTTGTTATCAAGGACCTAATCCTTCTGGCACAGTAAAATTTCACTGACTCCAATCTAACATGGTAGGACTTCAAGCAAGTCTCTTGGGGAGGGCTTTAAAATAAAGTTCAAAACAATTTGTAATTACTTCTTAGAAATGTGTTCTATTTTTCAGTTATTGTTGTCTGTACTTTTCCTCTTTCATCCATTTCTAAGCAAAGGTCATATATTAGTATTTTTATTTTCAGATTCTCATGGCAAAAAATCAGAGTCTCTGGAAATTTTCTCTCAAGCTAAAATAAGTCATCTTCCAGGGTTTCAAATTCTGGCAAACCGACTTCTCCAAGGTCTCGTAAAAATTCTGGGCTGTTATCTCCATATGCCTGATGGACTTTTTTTTTTGCGATCGTAATTAAAACCGTCTGTCCTTTCTCTGTGACTTCAGGAGAATGGCAATGAGTCACAAGAGCTCTGAAAAAGCTAGAAGGATAGAGGCGGAGGTTAGCAGCTCAGAATCACTTAATCTGCCATATTTCATCCACAGAAATGTAGATCCAAAGCACTGCCACCTGCCTCTTAATTCAGGTGACTTCAGAACAAGTCACCATGGCAGAAGGCTGCTTCACAGTTGCCATCAGGAAGCAGAGGTAGTCCTGGGTTTGGATTGAACCATAAAAGAGATGTAAAATAAACTAATTAACTTGATATGGAACATCATTATCCTTGTAACACTGATTTTTACTCTTGTATAATCTAGTAGAACTTCCCAGTAATATGTTTTCAACAATATCTGGGCAAAACAGTTTTTGAAATACAAGATTATGTGAAAAGTGAAATGATGAATACATGAGGCACAAAAACAACACTAAAACTGTTACCAGAGTGTTATGAAGGGAAGAAATACTTAACCTTCAAAATGTAATTTAGAAAATCAGTTTTCTATGGTGTTGTTTTATTCTGTAGTATTTGTAACTGCTCTTTATTTCTCACACCTTGATACCCATTCTCCAAACTTTATTGATTTCCCGTCTTTTTTTAACAATCTTCAGTTCTGAGGCTTTTTTGCCATTTAGAAGAAGCTTGCTCCCCAGGTGGGTCACCAGAGCCCTGGTTTCCTCCCCTTTTAAAATCAGATTTAATTTCAGCAACAAGTTGATCTGGTGTTAGAACAGGAGATGCTGGAAGATATGATCTTAATGAAAGCCTTGATGATCAAATTGTGTTCATAAGGATCTTCTGCATTAGCAATCTGATGCTGAGGGAAGCAAAAATGAAAGTTTGACATGTTCCTTGGAAGTTCAGTTCCTCCCTGATGAGTCAACTACTTATATAAAACTAAGTGAATGTTCATATATCACAGAATCACAGAATCCTAGGGGTTGGAAGGGACCTCAAAAGATCATCTAGTCCAACCCCCCTGCCGGTCCCATCATTCTTGAACTGATTATCATTGTCAACTTTGGCTCCCAAATCTGGGGGAAAAGCTGAATGTGATGTGAGAGTGACAGTATATGTCTGAAGAATCAATATGCTGGCTGCCTCCTGAGGCCTGATGACCTTGGCACTCACTGGAGTTCAGAACACGCATCTCTGAAGATCTGTATCTTAGGTAGTAGCACTTTTTATTTTCAAAAAGAGTTGGGTACTTAAAACTATTTGAGGACCTGGATCTAAGCTCTGCACAGGGTCAACCTTTTTAAGTAGAATCAGGTTTGCTGATCAGAGACTGGATCTCTATCAAACGGTGTGCAAAACACATATTTAGCATGAAACAAATACTCTAAAAGGAACAAAACCATTCCTGATATAATTCTCCTGAAATCAGCACAAGAGACAAATTTAGAAGCAATCTTTTTAAGGAAAATATTTTCTTTTTAATAAATAATATTTCTCAGCATATAGTAATTTTAAAAGATTCTCTTTTATTAAATTTATTTTTATTTTATGAAAACATGTACAACTATTAATATAATCAGCCTTATCATTCAATTTCCTACTGAATGTTCTTTTTTGTTAGTTTTCTTTATTTTTCTTTTTTGTTTCCTGCTTTATCATTCAGAAGGTTTGCACTGTATTCCTGTACGTATTTGGTTTGGTGCCCAGAAATGTATTATTTTAACAGGGCTAGTTCATTAAAAGTTATTACTTTACAGGGGTTCTACCACGCATACATAATTATATATATGCCTTTCAACAATGAACAGTGTAGTAAAACTACCATAAAAAATTTTGCTTTTTAGGGTTTATCATCTGTGCCATTTCAAGTCACATTGCTTTGACTAATCCCAGCACCTAACTTTCTTACTTCAACTATTTTTTTAAAAGGTATTAAACTGTCAAAATGTAGTGTTCATTCTTTCTTCAATAATATTAGTCCTTCAGAAACTACTGGGAACTGTGAATTGTCCTCTCTTTGTGCTGTCCAAGGAAGAAAGCAAGCATAGCTGTTAACACACAGAACTTGTCTCAGCTAAAACCAGTAAGACAGCTTTCAGTGACCTGCATGAGGATTGACTGTGATGCTCTCCCAAAATCCTTTTTGATTACTGCATTTTTCAGAAACTCTATGTCACTCTGTGAAGAGAGTTTTTGAGAATAGCTTCAGACATACAATATAGTTGTTCTTTATCTTTTTTTAAGACTGAGAAAGATTTGAATGACAAATTTTATGACTACAAGAATCTAGTTGAATTGCAAGATAAACAAGTAAAGAGAATGACATTTCCTTGCAACTGTATGTTTCTATGAAGATGCATTGCAAGGCAATGTAAGAGTAGAAAAGAATTCTGCACAACCTTTGCTGAGAGTTGGCATTAAAAGACTGGGTATCAGTGAGAGCAGTGTCACAGAGCATTGCATTAGTGCAGTTGGTCAGACGCCAACTTTTCCAAGGCGACCTGAAAAGCACATTATATGCTGCTGCGACTTTAAAGTTACATAAATATCTTCTGTACTGAGATACCCGATTTGCTTCCTGCAGCTAAGGCAGAATGAACAAAATCATCGACTACACTTGAAGGAGACAAGATATTTAGTCTTTTGCTACTTTGTTCTCATCTTTGCCCACCTGGAGTGTCAAAGGACAGGTTTGAGACTACTTAAGCTGATCTACATCGGCTGACTTAGACTTTTTAAGCCCTATGCTGACTGGGTTGCACATAGTTTGTTTATCTTTTGTTACCCTACATACACCACATAAATTGGCTTACGTCCCTTGTCCCAGTGTTGTTGGGACATTAAGTAATACTTTCACCTCGGAGGTTACACAATTACAGAATTATTCTGAGTTGCAAAGACACTCATGGAGATAAAGAATTAAGCATTCAATGAAACTTGGAATTGCTGCATTTATACTTTAAAATTAAAAATGCTTATGGGATTATTTTTAATCAATGTGAAATTGATCTAGAGCACAGAGAACAATTTAGAGTTGTGGAGAAAAACCACACAAACAGAAAACAAAACTGCATATCAATTATACAATATGTAATAATTTTGAACTATTTATATGCCTGCACATATCTAGTTCATGTTTGCATATAGTATTTGCTTATTGACCTTTTTTTTTTTACTGTAATGTCAATATACAGTGGTAAGGGTTTGGGGAATGACAGCATCCATGAAATTGTAAAGCAAAGGAAGTTTCTCATGCTGAGCTTAAAAAAAATAGAGTAGTCAAGCAAGTGCTGTTTTTTATGTGAGTTCCTTTAAACTTTTGAGAAGCTAATAGTGATTAAATTTACATTTTAAAAAATATTTAAGATTCCTTTTCCCGATGATAAGTAGCTGAATTTATTCTCCATTAGTTAAATGTTGCAAACCCTGTCAATGTTTTGCATATACATTTCACTAAAGTGAAGGTATTCTTGCTCTCATGGCAGAAGACTTCTTTCGTATTGGGGGAGAAAGGCAGTGAATGTGCTTTTTACAATTTCTACTCTACACATGAGACATCTGACTCCTTCAGCCTTATTCTCATGGCCATATAGCAAAAGCAAGAGCTTGAGGCACTGTTCAGAATACAGGATATGTGATATCTTGCCTGACATCTCTCTCTTGAAAACATGCTGCAGAATTATGTGAGCTGTGCTGTTAAATGGTATTGTACAATTATCCTAAAAGCCTAGATGCAACATCTGTTTACAGTCACTCCACCAGTTTCTGTGATATTACTCTGTATTTTTTTAATACATTGTGTGAAAATCAGGATACACAAATCTCATACTTAATAAAGTCTTTTCTTTGTTCACAAGGCTGTATTGAATGTAATTGCACTGTGTGGGGTTAACTTTCTGTAGCCTGTTCCCTTTGACTTCAATAGATTGCTATCAAAAATTAATCTCCACAATTTCAATAAGACTCACTTCTGATAATGTTGGCCCATTGACTTCAATGAAACACTATCAAAAATTATTCTCAATTCACTTTAATACTCATTTTAATAGCATCAGACCACTGATTCCACTATCATACTTTCAAGACCAAATATTCAAACGCTTCATAAAGACAAAAGCAAACCTCAATATATTTCAGTGAAAACTTGTTTCCTGTGGTTGTAGTCTCTTGACCCCAGATAAACAATACTGATTACCTCATATGAAAAAATAAGTATCTTGCAGACTTTTTGCTAGTACTCTTTTATAAGCTTTTTTTGGAGGGTGGTGTGAGAGGGAAGGTGAAAAACCCAGAATGAGGTTTTAAAAAATAAAGGGATCATCAGTCTTTCTTGTCCTTCATGCAAGTCGTAGGAAAAGTCCAATATGATATGTTCAAAATACTGTTTTGTTTGTTTGGTTTGTGTGGTTGTATTTTTTGTTGTTTTTTTGGTTGTTAGGGTTTTTTTACTTGAATTTTTTTTTTTTTTTGGGGGGGGGGGGTGGTGGGTTTTTTTTGNGGGGGGTGTCGTGGTTTTGTTTGATTTATTTTTTAGGAAACTACAGAATTCTTCCACGACATTAAATTGACAGTGGAGAAATTTGGGGGAAGATGAGCATGCTTGCTTTTACTTGCTTCCTTGAAGTATAATACAACTCAATTATTACTCAAATTCATGACTGAATAAGGTGTGTTACTGTTCTAACCACTACGCTGTACTATAACGCATTGTTCATCTTGGTTTTACAGAGGGAAAGTATAATCTGAACCATTTTTTTTCTTCCATCCATCCATCCATCCATCCATCCATCCATCCATCCATCCATCCATCTCTCAGGTTTCCTATCTGTTCAAGAAATACACATGCTCTCTGATATTTGTGTATTACAATTTGCTTTGTTTGAGCTCTTCAGAGTTTGTAATTCATTTAGGTTTTTTGTTGTAACAACTGATTTAACTTGAAATCTCTACACGCAAGACAATTTTGCCATTTTCCTTCAGAAGCCAGACAATTTATAGATGAGCTCAGACCAAATAAATCAGGCAAGATATATTTATAGGTCTAATATACCATATATATTAATATATATTTTTAATCACCCTCACACTGTCACTCTGTAGAAATAATTAGCTGTGAGCAGGGCATACACATCTGCTACCCAAGCAGATACTATTGCCTGTGTCCAGGCTAGGACACTCCAGAACAGCCAGTGTTTAGATTCAGTCACTGCTTACTGCTTGTGTCCATTAGTAATGAGGTGAGTCTTCTTCGTTTCCCTGCACTAATTCACCTGAATGACTGTGTAACTATAATTATATTTAGACTGAGAAATTTCTTCATGAGAGAACATTTACAGTAATTCTGAACAAAGACATACAGATACACACTCACATTAACTTCAGTACTTAGTGGTGAAAAAAGGCACTGACTCATCTGCTCCACAACGCCTTTTCTTACAGCGTAAAGCCTTGGGAAATCCTGTTTTGCTTTCCAAACAAGGACTGTGTCTCAGACAGTGGTCTCCATTTTGGGTTGACTAGATTTCTGAATATCCATGTATGAAAACCAGTGGTTTGACACTCTAAGATACTGATCTCTCCATGACTCTAAATGAAGTTAATGGGAGAGTAAAGTTCTAGTTTCTGTACATGATAGTGAGCATTTACCTCTGGACCTCTTTTGGAAGGTTGGTAGTAATTTTATCTTTCTGCAACATCATAACTGAACCCAATAATAAATCATGAAGCACCTACTTGCAAAACAATGTCATTTTTTAGATTATGGAATGTGTGTGTGGAATAATGAACTCAAAAATGCACTCCATACCTGAATAAATATTGTTTGTTAACTATAAAGGTACACTAAAGTTAGTAGGTTTTGCACGCATATGGTATGTTTGTTTCTTTTTTTTCCTAAATGTTTGTTTTCTCTGAAAACCATATTAGGATATATTCTTTCAGTTTTAAAAGATCTTCCTAACAGTGAAGACAGCAGATATTTTAAACTCTGTAAATTAAATTACTTAACTCCAGCCCTGTGTGCTCTACTAACCAAACAGCATCATATGAAAGTATGTACGCAGTCTATTACACTTACAAGGACCTACAAGTAAAAGCAAGACAGTGTCAAGCATCATCTGTTATAACAAGCTTGAACAGTTTACAGTCTCTCAAAAGTCAAATTATTTTGCATTATTCCCATCCATGGACTCTTCTTCACCTAAAAAGTGAATGCAAAAGTGTAATGTTAGTGGAAGTAGCAAGGACCCATAATAAGAATATTCTGAAATACTATTGCTATCTAAATGCAATATTTATTCTTCCCATCTTCAGATATGCAAACTTTGAAGTACTATTAATGTATCCCATAAAAAGTGTAAGATGTACAGAGTTAAAAAAAAAATCTTAACCTTGTTTTTTTCTACTTCAGGTGTTTTATATATCAGCTTGAGTCAGTTTATTAATTCATTATTTTTTTCATATAATATTTTTTTTATTATGCAGATCCTTACCTATTGCACTTCTCCATAAGCTGACAACAGTTGAGTAAAATTGATTAGAATCAAAAGTTCAGCTTCAGAAGGAGTAATAGGTTATAGCATATTTTAGACAAATCTAGTCACTGTACTTGGCTGGCATATAGTGAAGGACTGGATACACAGAAAAGCTGTTATTAAATTGATGGCATAGAAAATACTATGGACTGTTAATAACATTCTTCCAGACAAAGTCATAACTTTTTAATGAATTCATTGATTGCATTTGAATATTGGAAAACTTACTGCTATATGGTCTGGATAGCCCCCAAAAGATTCAAGATTATTTGTACCTGTATGATAGTTTTTATCTGCAGACAGTTTATTTTAGGAAGAAATATTGATTTAGTGCATTTAGAGGAAGTAATTTTTTCTTCTTATTTTTGAAATTATGAAACTTCCCACAATGCTACAGACTTTCAAACAAAAACATTTTTCCAGAAAACTGTAACAGAAATTGAGAAGCTGAGAAGAATAGTGATTACTACAAGTTGCAACTAAAAATAAACTCTGTCATTGTGCCGATGTTATTGCTGTTGTTATAACATCTAGTTGTATGAACTCTCTGATATTTCTTTTTGTTCCAGACTGGAAAGGCCAAACATCTATTAAATGAAATATGCTTGAAAATCTGTAGGGGGTTTTCTCCAAAATAAAGGACCCATGTCAAAAGAAATTACAGTTTGGTTGGAGGAGTTCACTCACTTTTTTTTTCTGTATTAGGTATTGAGAAAAAAAAGGTGACACCCTTAGCAAGTGGTGATTTTCATCAACCAGTCCTATCAAGGGACTAGTAAAAGAGTCAACTTTTTTTTCTCCAAGTTGTGTAGTGTGCACAAATGAAGCAAATGCAGACATTACTGTTTGTCAAGTTAATAAAGAAAAACAAGAAAGGTACAATAAAACCAGTTTAATGAATTTTGAACTAAGAGAAATTATAATTTTCTTCCTATAAACATCCATATCTACCCAAACAATACATACTCACCAAGTATATGTTGCCTCAAATGCGTAACTGGATAAATTTCATAGTACTTAAAAAACATATATTGATGACCAGGCAATCACATTGTTTATTTCCTTCAAAGAGTCTGCAAGATCTCCATCCAGTATGTTGCCAATACCTAACAGTGAGTTGCAAAAGTCACAAAGACATTTTCTATGTTGTCCATTCACATGTAAAGAAATGAGATAATATGATCAGTTGGCAGTGAAGAGAGACGAATGTTAGGTAGCTTTTTTGGGTAATTTCCAGTGAATGAAGTATTCAACCTTTTTTAGACAGAGACTGCAGTCCAGATCACTTTCTGGTAATAAAAATGCACTTTGAAGCAGTGAGAAGACTTACAACCAAAGAACAAAAAAGAAACTCACTCTTGCAAGTTCAGCACATTCTGAATTTGGTGCAATTTATGACTGGTCTGTGGACTACCCTATCTGTAAAATTGAAAACTAAAAGTCTAGCATTGGACCATAAAGATCCCAGATAATTTTTCTGGTTTTGTCAAAATTATTATTCCCTGGGGAAGAGTGAAAAGTAAAGGACACTTGGTTGGATGTTGCAAGTCACATTCATTAGTTCTTCTCAGCAGTTACTATATTATGTATAGCAGTGGCAGAAGTACAAGTCATGTAGATGGAGGTCTAACTTTGAAGTGAGTAAAGCCATCTCTTTAAGGCTTTGGATAGACCATGTAGAAATACTACCACAGAATCAGCTAGGTTGGAAAAGACCTTCAAGATCATCAAGTCCAACTGTTTCCCCAGGACTGCCAAGTCTACCATTAACCACGTCACTAAGGGCCTCATCTATATGTTTTTTGAATGTTTCCAGGGACAGTGACTCCATCACCTACCTGCGAAGCCCATTCTAATGCCCGACAAACCTTTTGGTGAAGAAATTTTTCCTAACATCTAGTCTAAACCTACTCTGGCGCAGCTTGAGACTGTTATATCTTGTCCTATCACTTTTTACTGGGAAAGGAGATCAGCCACCTCCTTGCTCCATCCTCCTTTCAGGTAGTTGTAGAGAGAGATAAGGTAACCCCCGAGTCTTCTCTTCTTCAGACTAAACAACCCTAGTTCTCTCAGCTGTTCCTCATAAGACGTGCTCCAGGCCCCTCACCAGCTTCATTGCCCCACTAAAAATGTTTTGTTGCCTACTAGAAAGGTTTGTTTGCTTTTTAACCCAAAAGAAGTTTGAAATTGAAAGACTAAGATTTGAGATGTATTTAAACTTTGAAGGCCTCCTGTGAATATGCTTAATACTTGAATTTCTTGGTTAAGAAAAAAAGGAAGGAAAGAATTTGAACAATCAGCTTTGTAACAGTGAGAAATGAAACTGCAGAATAATAAATAGTTGTAAATAAGAGTATTTTGTTAGAGATTCCTATGCCTAGACATGGATGCATCTTCAGTCAGGCCAGCCTGCATTCAAGTCTTTGACACATATATTTCCTTACAAGTTTTGATTATTTGGGAAAAAAACATAGGAACAAAGATCAAAGTATTTATTTCTGACTTTTAGGTACACTTGAAGTTACAGAAACGGTTAGTAGAGTTCCAGATATACATGGCTGCCCACTTGGGACCATGCTATTCAGGAACACGCTGTACCATCTTCTCCAACGTGTGGAAAAAAATGCTGTTGCTACAAAAGAAAAAACAACCTGTGGAGAAGCATGGCTTTAAGGACCTAGCTCAGCTTTAAGCTGCAGTGGATGCTTACAACCTCTGCTGCAGAGAGATCCCATCTCCCATTTCTTACACTGTTGGTTTTGGTGCTGATTGGGACTTCCAACTTGGATACTAAGGGAGGAAATACAGGTATGGGTAGACTTGTGAATTTTCATGTCTTCTCTGCTGCATGACTCAGCAGAGCACTGATGGTACCTACCAAAGAAGAAAGGCCACATTGGACTGTCTGAAAGAGTTCTGAAAGAAAGCTTGGTGCTTTGGATTTGTTAATAAACAAATAAATAAATAGATAGATAGATAGATAGATAACAAGCACAGAGTATATTTGGTTTCTGTACTGTCTTTATTAGAAGGGAATGGATATTTAGTGAGGGAAAGGGTAAGAATCCTCCTCTAAGCACAATCAAAAACCTTAAGCTGCCTATTGATGCTGTCTTTCCAGGACACACCAACAGCAGCTTCTGCAAATTATTTTGGTTTAGGAACACTGACAGAGGCTGAAAATAAAGGTAAATAAATAAACAAAAGGGAGAAGTGTGTTGACTAACCCTGTGTCTTTTCTAAGTTTTACTTACGCACAAGCAGGACCAAAGAGAATTACTGGACCAAAAATCTGAATGTGGTGTGAGCACAGGATAATACACTGGTATCTCTTAGCAGCCCTGGAGATAAAAAGCATCTACATGATTTGTTTTCCCACTTTCTTGAATTAAGCTTCTTATCAGGCTGTGTGGTATGAATCAGGTTTTCATGGAGGTGGAAGTAGCACAATTTAGTTGTGGTCTCCATGACCTCAATTTGATGCCAACAAAGTAGCAGATTACTCCACTTTGGAGGCATAACACTGATCTTGAAGACAAGTGAAATGGATACACAGGTGCTAAAACTGCTTGGAGGAACATTAGAGATAACATGCTCTCTGCAAAGAGAGTCTGGAAAAACTAGCTGGCTGCCCCTTGATCTTCTGCTGGAGCTGCTAGAAAATTTGTGAGGGATCAACACTGCAGGAAACCTCTAGTGCTAAGAGATAACTCATTCACTAAAATTTGGGGCCATTGCAAAGTATACAACAGAAGAGAAATTTACTTTAATAGTGATACTCCAGCCATGGAAAATTAGCTGTCCTTTGTCATTACACAGGAGGCCAGAGGCGCTCTTTTGCTTTCCCGTTGAGAGTGAATTGGGCTAGGTGACAGAGAAAACTCCTTCCTGAGACAGCTTCAGTGGTCAAAACAGAGCCCAGGTACACACCTTTGGGTGTGTGAGCAATGTTTCAGTCTTTTCTCCACTGTGAACCATCCTTGTACGGCTCTCAGCTGCCAGTACCAATGAGTGAGATCCTACTAATAGCCTCAAACCTCAGCTGCATTTTCCCAGTGGCAGCGCACTGTGCTAATCGCTGAGCCATTGGGATAGCCCTGTAGGGCATTCTTCTAATAGTTTTTCTAGTTCTTCCACTGATGCCCTTATACATCTTTTATGATTTCGATAGTGATGCTACTTTCCCCAGGCACTTTCCTTCTATCTTACTCTCTGCTTGCTTTTCTTTTGAATACAGGGGGGAGGGGACTACCTTAATCTTGCCCTTCATTCCCAGCACAACCTTTCCGGAAAGACATTTCTGCTCTTCCAACCCTGAGTACGCGTCAAGGAGTTGTGAAGATGGAAAATATTTGAGTACTTCCTATTTAAGTTTTTGATGGTCTTTTTCCTGACTTCATGTGCTATTTAGAGGTTTTTCTTCTAAACAGATGAACAGCCAGTTCTTTTTGATTTAAAATTAAACTCCAAATATTTTCTTTAAACTGCACTCATTGCTTTTACAAAGAAATGAAAACAAAATGCAGCACGTGACATCATTTGAAGGAGAAAATTATGTTATCTTATATAGTTCTAGAAAGAAACTGTATTTTTTTAACTGCAACTCTTCTCTAATGTGCACTGCTGATAAACAGTAAAAAGGAATTCTTTCCTAACTATGCATTTCTCTCACATTATACATATATAAATTCCCTTGGGAATAACTTTAGCTATAAGTTGAGATATGAGGCAGTTGATATATGTGAGATATTAATATGAAAAATATTTTCAATGCATGTATATTATAAAGCTCTTGGAATATTACAGGCAACAGAAGTATAGGCCAAAGAGTTTCCTTATCCCTGTTCTGGCCAAAATTATTTTCCTGCAAGTCCACCTTCTCTTGTTTTCTTCTCCTCTGTCATTCTAATTTCCCCTCTCATCTTCCATTCACCATCATGCAGGGTGCCTTTTGAGGAGCTTCTTTTGCTTCATACTGATGATACATATTGGTAGCAGCAACTGAAGCAACAGTCAGTGGACACTTGTAGAGATGGCGAGTTGTAAAATAATAAATTGAATATTTAATACTTAGACAGAAGATGTGGACTTTATCTACACTTAATGGGTGGGGAGGCTGATTACACATTCATAGCTACGCCACTTGTGAATGATGAGGTCACCCCTATCTCAGGAAGATAAATGCCATATCCTGTTATGACATATTCCTTTTATATAAAATTAGTTCAATTTTCTCACTAGTGAGAAATCAGTATAACTAAAAAAAAAAAAAGCACTTCAAGATAAAGGCATTTTTCTACTGTAATTCATTATATATCCTATTTTCATTTTATTTCTGTTCTGTTTTGTTCTATCTTATCCTGTTCTACGTATAGTATTTTACTCTCTACCTAAATGATATCTGACTAAAGTGAAGCAAAAATTAGATGATACAATGAAGCTTTGTAGCATTCTCTCTCATACCTGTCACAGACTCCTTCCAACAGCAGATAATGAAAATTCAAAGTCAAACCATTTAACTTTAAGTAAATGGAAATGAATTTCCAGAGAAGAGATATTTTTTCACCTGTGAAAGAAAGGAACAGCAGTACACTGACAATGTGAATAAAGATATAATATACAATTGTGATAGAGAGGAACATGTAAAGGATAAATATTAAATGTTATTATATTGCACAGTGTCATGTATTTTTAATTTTTATCTTTAGTATGTTTTTGCCTGAGAGGAAGGTCTAGTGTACATTGTTAGAAACAGCAGTACTCTAGAATATTTCTTAGCTTGATCAATACTAAAGCAACTTGCAGAACATCATACAATAGTATATGGTATTGAGAAAAAAACTACGTCAGTTAGACACCAGAATCTGTCAATAATTTGAGCAAAATGAGAAATAAACTAAATTAAAAACATTGGGTTTGATTCTAGTCTAATTTACACTAGCATACTGCACTGAATTAATTTAAATCCATCATGGTATGTTGTAGCACTGGTGAAATATGTGGCGATTTGGGTCCGTGCTATTTAATATGGCACAGAGCATAAGCTTGATAATAGATACTTTCATCAGTGTATAAAATAAGTCTCTGAAATTCTCACTGGATTTTACCATTGTGATTAATTTGAGAAAAAAAAGATACAATCAATCAAAATGGACTTTTCTTCAGGTATGAGATTTTTAAACAAATTTGATATCTTTTAAGGGCTACGAGTAAGAAAATGCTTCTGTATTCTGTAGACATTCACAAACCTACCTTTGAATCCTGCTTGTCTTACAACATACAGAACTATTTGTCAGTAGTTCCACTGACTCAGTGAGACTACTTGCATAAGCAAAGTTATCAAGACTGACTTTTCAGTTACATTAACACGTAAATTAAGATACTAATCAATGGTCATAAAAGATCTTATTAAATATCAAGAGATCCTGTTTCTGCCTATGCAGATAAAATGGGTGACTTTCAAGAACTGAACTGAAGCAAGCTCGGCTAAAGGCTGGCTTTCTGTCCTGGCTGTCCCTTTGAAACATGAAAATCTGCCACTGTAGAGCAGAGAGTGACAATCAATGGATGGGGACTTCGACATGATTACATCCACTCTACTGCCTGGCCATACATTGACAGACAAAACTACTGTAATGGAGTGATCATTTGGAAAATGGCTACTGCCCACATTTAAATTCCTTTCAGTGTTATTCCATAGCCAATTAGAGTGGTAGTCCAGCCTATATTCATGCCAGTCTTGTACTATATTGTAAGAAAAAGGAAGGGAGCAGCTCAGAAGTCTTTAATTATTCCTCCAGCCATTTATTGACCTGCTCTCTAAAGGCCATATACGGGCCTTCATCTGCATGCAAAATTCCTATTGACATCACTGGGAGGGCCACAGGCAGATGGAGGGTACTTTGTAAACCTTACATTTTAAGTATGTTGTAAGAGGAAGGTGCAGAATTGGCAGTCCTTTAAAAAAATGAGCAGCTTTATCTAATACTGTTATTTAAACATGGAGTTTGAATAACATTTTTCCTACAATAACATCCCCCCTCTTCTCCGCAAGCTATCTAACCTACACGTTTCTGTAAAGTCTTCATATTTAACACTCAAACAATTGATGTCCCTATAGTATAAACAGGCTAGATAATGAATATAAGTGGGATAGAAAATTAATCCTACTTGCGAGGAAAGAGAGTCATAATTCACTTAGGCTTCTCAGCTCTTACGTTATGAGGTCTTCAGCTAACTCATGGGATCCATTCCACATCCCACAGATGCTCATTATGAATTCTTTTTATGTGCAACATGTGGGGACTAACCAGTTTCATATCTCCTGGTATTAGCTGCAATCCAAAGCATTTTGTATTAAAACAGAATGCAAACACAGATGCTATTTAATACAAAGGATTTGAATGCAGTCTCTGTTTTAACATAAAGTTGGTGTGTCTTAATTTGGTTTGGAACAGCAACGGAAGGGAAAGTCAAGTTAAGAGGATATTGTTAGATTAGGAGCCAAGCTATGATTCCAAGAGGCACACAGTTGCATGGGAAAAGGGGAGACTGGCCCAGGTGACAGCTTTGATTTATGGAAGCAAAGGTTACAATGCCTTTGGAGCGATGAGGAAGCCCGGGACATCTGCCCCCTTCAGCGATGCTGCTGTAGCCTTTCCAACAGCACGTGGATTCTGGAGTTCAACCTGCATTCTGTCCCATGCAACTCCTCTTGGTACGAGCCTCCGTTTCCTCAGAAACGAGTCAACAGTACAGCTGCTGTTTGTGCAAGGTGCAGTAACACAGTGTACTACTTTCTTCTCCAGCTGTCCACTCACTCCAGGCTAGCAGAGTCCAATTCTTCCCCGCACGCACGACACTTTTAGCTCCAGCAACTTGGAGCTACAGGTCCGCGGTTTTGAGCCACCCCAGAGGCGGCGAGATTTGGTGGGACCCTACTACGGGAGGGGATCCCTTTTCCTCCCGCTGCCCCACTGCCCCTGACTTGGCACGCCGCTCTTCTGCCCTCCGGGACGAGCTCCCCCACCCTTCGCTGCAGCTGCAGGGAGGAGGGGACACGGATCGCAGCCCCGGGAGCACCACGGCGAGGGGGCTCCTGTGGCCGTGTCCCCCCCGCAGCGGCTGCGGCCCCCACGCCCGCAGCAAGGCGGGGGAGCCGCGGGGGGAAGGGGGGGCGGCCCGCCGCCGGCCC
>VZRW01012472.1:15162-31378 GCA_013398125.1 Aegotheles bennettii
TGTAGAGGGCAATAAGGTCTCCTGTCAGTCTCCTCTTCTCCAGGCTCCATAACCCCAGTTCCCTCAGCCAGTCTCCATAAGGTTTGTTTTCCAGACCTCTCCCCAGCCTCGTTGCCCTTCTCTGGACTCACTCCGGCACCTCAATGTCCTTCCCATCCTGCGGTGTCATGGCACAGTGTCCTTATAATTTTGAGCTTTGAGGTGGAAAAGCCCTTTGGGACGCTTGCAGGCTGCTGGAGTGGTGTCTCCATTGCTCCTGTGAGACCTCAGTTTGGGAGCATGGGATGGATGGGGAGCACCGAGGGGCTCTGGAGCCACTGCTGGACAAAGCCCCCCTGTGCCAGAGCGTGGCATGGGTGGGTGGGACAGGGGGGACTTTGCAGCTGCAGCACAAGGGTGCAGAACCCGGCCGTGAGAGCTGCGTGTGGGTGCGAGCGCACGCGGGAGGGAGATGGGGAGAATCATCTTCCAGCTGCAATATGGATATATGGATATATAAAGCCTCGTGGATTTATAAATCTTTGTGTCCTGGAGACCTCCCCAGTATCTCCTCCACCCTGCTGGTGTTTGCTGTCCCTGGCCACCCTGCCGCTCTTGCTCTGTGGCTCTGGTGCCGGCAGAGGCTGCTGCTGTGCTGGAAAAGGGCTCCCCAGCACCCACACGCTCCTTCTCCATCTCCTCCTGCTCCTTGTGGTGCCTGGGCTCAGAAATCCCTCCTGCTGCCTCCCTGTGGGGTGGCAGAGAGGACTGGTGGCCACCTCGGGGCATCATCTCCTCTCCTGAGGGTGCGTTGGGCTGGAGCATGGCTGGTCCCTGCTAGCCCCCCAAAACAGGAGCCTCAGGACAAATTGCACTGCTTGTCCTCATATCTGGGGTTCTTAGGCTGGGGAAAAAGGCCAGGAGGCCAGGCAGTGTCCCCTGAGGAATGTGGTGGGAGCAGGGGGAAGCCCTGGCTTGGTGGCACGGACCCTCCTGCCCATCCCTGGAGCAGCCGTGATGCTCAGACAGCTCCGGCTGAGGCACGGGAGGGGTTAAACCCCACTGCCTGTGTGGGATGATCTGGCTGCCAGACCCTCCTTGGGCAGGGACAGACCCCAGGGGGTCGGGGTGATAGATGCATCGGTGGCCGCAGCATTGCTGTGGTGTCCCTTGTTTCCCCATCGTGTCCCCAAGGCTGCGATCATCGCGTGAAAGGAGGGCAACCATCCTTCTCCCTCGGGCTGGGAGCTTCCCATCTCAAAAAGCTTTTAGCTTTTGGAAATTAATTTATTTCAGTTGGACGATGCCTCCTGCAAGGGCACCCTCCCACCTGTGCTCAGGCACCGGAGAGTCTCATTTCCTCTGCTCCATCCCCAGCGAGCAGCTCCGTGTCAGCAGGAGCGAAGCCTCCGTGAGCCACCTCTCCCCTCTCCCACCTTCATCTGTGTTTCAGCATCCGAGGTGATGCTGACTCCCTCACCCCCAGAGCAGCTATCACTGAGGGCAAAACCTGCCTTTGGTTCCCCTGAGCTGTTTGATCCCCACCACGATCATCACACACCCTGGGTCACCCTGACATGGACCTGGGATGAGGTTTGGACATGGAGGGGGATGTCTTGACCTCACTCCAGCAAACCCTTTGGCTGCTGATCCCCCGAGCCAGGGACACCTCGGCTTTCTGGCAAAGGGAAAGCAGGGAGGGTGAGGAGAAGGAAACCATAAACAGGGTTTGCATGAATGTGGTTGTGTCCCCTCTTCCTTCATCACCCTCTGCCTTCCTTCAGTCCCTACCTGACCATGTCCAGTTTGCCCAGCATCCCTGGTGCTCCCTTTCCCGGTGGGGCTGGACAACTTTAATTCCCAGTTAGTGAATTAATAGAGGAAAGAGAGAGGTGATATCACCAGGGCTTGTTGTGCCAGCATCCTACCCATTGTGTCCATGCTGAAGGACCCAGGCTCCCAAAAGGCACTCAGGGAACCAGGGAGGTTAATTTTCTCTAATGGCACTTAATGATTCTTCAGGAGGCAACTGCTAATTGCTGCTTGCTAATGCCATTAGTGTGTTGGGACAGTAATTAAAACATGGAAGAGGCAGCTTCTTCTTTTTACCCCTTTTTTCCAGCAGGGGTGTGCTGAAGTTTTAGCTGTTTAT
This sequence comes from Aegotheles bennettii, assembly GCA_013398125.1. Classification (NCBI taxonomy): domain Eukaryota; kingdom Metazoa; phylum Chordata; class Aves; order Caprimulgiformes; family Aegothelidae; genus Aegotheles; species Aegotheles bennettii. The sequence goes on from VZRW01012472.1 coordinate 17,294, forward strand.
TAGCCTGGATGCGGTGGCTAAAGATCTGCCTGGCACAGAAAATGTGGCTTTTTGGGGCTGTTATGAACTAATTCTGATTTTACAGCCATGTCCATGCAATGCAGGTGCATTGTGGGGTTGTTGGTTTTTAGCATCGTAACTTCTGCGTTGCCTGAGTGCTCTCTGCAGGAGGGAGGTTTCCTCCTGACCTCCAAGACTAAATGGAGCTTATCCCTGAAAAACGATCTCAAGCCTTCTCTGTTCCGACCCCTTCTGGTTTTAGCTGTGCTGGTGGGCTCTTGGTTTGCTTTGGATCATAGCTTTCTGTTCCCTTCGTTATGTTCCAGCACGGAAAGAGGTGCTAGACCTGGAGACCTGAGAGTCTGGGGATCCCAAATGCTGGGTAGGATCTCCTGGTGCGATTTTGGGTCTAGATTTACCCCCGTTCTGCCTCTTTGCAGACCACTCTCTGGTGGGACCCATCCAAAACCTTCCAAAGAAGAAGTCTGGTCTCCCTCAGGCTGATCGACCTCCTCACCTGATGTGTCCTATCTTAGGCTGGAGTCAAATGGGCTCTGGGGAGCCCTTGGCAAGAGGAAGACTCTGAGCTGGGCTCTCCCCCCATGAGCTGTGGGTCAATACTGATGGAGGGAAGGTGTTGGGGTGCTGCAGATTTTTCCATCTCAGTGCAGGCACAAAAGTAAACCACCACCATCCATCTGGGAGAGCAGCAGCAACAGCAACTGGATCCTCTCTGGAACAAGGCCACCACGTATGGCTTGACTCTTGATGGCAGCTCAGAAGTCTGCTTGCATTTTGGCTTCCAGAGCTTATTTCTAGGGTTTAATCCATTGGTTTTGTACATCAACACCTTCTGAAGCAGGGGTTAATTTTTTTGAGTTTACAGCCTCAGATTTTCCTGCACGGAGCCTCCAGCTGTTGACCGTAACTCTGGGGTATGGAACATTACTCCTAAAAAGATCCCCTGGCTTCCATAAATCCACAATCCATAAACATCTCATGAATGGTCTTGAAAGGAAAACACAACATTTAGAGAGGTTGATAATATAATGCCCATTTAATACCTCATGAATTCCACGGGCCATTTACATCTTTCATGGATAGTTAATGATTATTCATCAGCAAGAAGTCAGGAAAAAAACCCAAAACAAACAACAAACTCTGGATGGAAAGTCTTAAAAATACATTAGTTGTGGAACAGAAGTCAAGCTAGTTGGGAGTGAACCCTGGGAAGGGTGCATATAAAATACCCTCTGGAGGCAAGATCTGCCCTGGGATGTCCTGCCCCAAAGCAGTGGTTGAGTGGTCTTCTTCCTTAGACCCACCAAGGGGAGGTGAGCCCAAAACCTCATTTGCTTCCCAACTGTGGTTCCTTTTGCCACACTGGTGTCTGGCCAAATTCATGAACTCCGTGGCCTTCAAAGAATAGCCACTGGCAAGAAGTGGGGAGAGAGGGTCAGGGTGTAGCAGTGGTGAATGGAAGCAGTGTGACCTGACAGAGCAGAGCTCTGGGGAAAGGCTGAACTCTCCCCAGGGCTAAACGTGAAGCAGCTGCTGGAGGGGACATGCAGATTTTATGGTGTACCCAGGACAGGTTTGGGCTGGGAGGAGGCTCCTCCAGCTCAAGGCAGCTTTATTTTTGGGTAAGTTTTCAATGAAGTCTCCTCACCCTGGATGGCATTTGAGGTGTGGATGTGGACAGGGTTCGGTGTTCTGGTGGAAAAGGCTGCTTATCCAAAGCCTTGTGATGGTCACCTTCCTTGCCTTTGGCTTTGTTGATGCTGACGTTGTTTTTTGGGGGCTGGTTTTCAAAATCAGGATGAGGATATCCTGGATGGATGAAGTCAAACGTGAAGTTCACGTCTGATCTGGTGATAGAGCATGTACCCATTTTTCTTATTTTCCTTTTCCCTTTTTTATTTCCAACTCTGAACCAACTCTAACTGACACTTTTTCTGTTGTGGGGTCAGGTTTTTTTCCATCCCACGTAACAGAGAAACCCCTATAAACAAGGTATCTCCTGCCTCACTAGGCCAAGTCTAGTGTAGGATCCTACTTGAGGCAAAGAGGTGAAAGTCTGAGTCTTAGACTTGCAGAAACCTGGGACCAGAGGTCATCTCCAGCCTCCCCACCACACCGAGCAGCCTGCGGTTAGACTGTCCCTCAGAGTTAATCATCTACGCTGGTTTTAAATGCTACCGAGTGATGGGTCGTTTATTCTGCTGCTCTGCAACCTTTTGAATAACGACGTTTTCCCTTGTACCAATTCCAATCAGCGCTTCTCCCAGGCAGATCAATTATTTGATATTCTGCGGGGGCTGGATTCGATAGAGCGGCATCGAGATAGCTCTCGTGCCCGGTCTCTCTGACATTTCCCCGGCTTGGAAAGGCAGGTGGGCACTTGGCATTGGGGGCCGAGCAAGAGATTGATGTTTGCAGAGCAGGTGGCTGCAGCGGGACACTACCAACATGTGCAAATAACCCATACGCAGCGTTTCCAGCCTGGTGTTATCCATCCCGTACCGTGTCCGAAAATGCCGAGACCCACCTGGGTACTTCTGCAAGGGGTGGGAATTTGGAGAGCAAAATGAGCAGCACCTCCCTCTGCCTTTCCATATACTCTCTGTGATTAATCTCAGTGCCTTTGCTGGGGCTGTGGAGTTTTGCACAGGTCCTGGCTTGTCTCCAGTGCTCTCAAAGGATGGGCTACGCGCCGTGTCCTGACAGTGATGGGTAGGCTCCGTAACAGACTGGCTCTCTGCTGCAATTATCCCGCTGCTCTGGGCTGCGGCTCTCCTTAGGTATGTCATTAATGTTAATTACTGCTGTGGTGTTCCATCAAGAGGAGCGGGAGCTTTCACATGCTCGGAGGAGAAACTTTTCACCATGACCTTTAATGAGAAGTTGGGCCTCCTTCCGTCACTTTGAAAACAGAGAGCGTAGTTACGGGCTTAGATCAGGATTAACGTCTCGAGCTGGGGGGAGGGAGAGAGGTGGCAGGGCTCTCCTGCTGCTGGTACCATTATCTGATGTGCTACCTTCACGGTGTCCATGTGGGAAGGGAGGGCATAGCGAGGGCAGGTGCTGTGGGCAACGTCCCAGGCTGGTGACCAGGAGATGGATTGACCACTGTTGGTCACGATAGGAGGACACGCTTGAGCTCTTTCCAGCTCTCTCTGCCAGCTGTAGCTCTGCAGGGAAGACATGAAGCAGCTCCTCTGTCCTCTTCTTTGTGGCCCAAGAGGTTGGTGAGCACATCTCACCATCCGGTGAGCCCCCACTGACCTGCTGCTGTCGCCACCCCAGTGCCCAAGCAGGTGGTGGGTCGGCCAAGTGCTCTAGTGGCTTCCTTGGCAATAAAGAAATGAGAACTGAGAAGGCTTTGCAAAAAGTTGTGAGCCTGCTCTGACTTTTCTTTGAATTAAAGAGCTGCCCGAGCCCACCCTGTGCCAGCAACCTCAGATCCGGAGGCAGCCTGCAAGCAAACCACAGAGAAAAATCACCCCGTGTCTCTTCTGAGATGAAAGGTTTGCAGAGCTGTAGTTAGTGTAATGAACCTCCACCTCAGGGCTTTTCAGCTGTGGGCAGTCCATGCTTTTCCCTCCAGTGGTTTCATTCTTGGAGAATTGCCTCTCAAAGCAGGTCTGGGTGTGTGCGGGGGTGCCTGGGCCATGCTGGGTGTTGCTCTTCTCATGTCAATGCAAGTGGTGTAGGTTGATCACATCTCTTTCCTCAGTGGGTTTTGCAAGCATGGAGGTGATGGTGGCTGGGGAATAGGATCTGATCCTGATGGAGAGCTCTGTGGGCTTCAGCCCACCTGTTCTTCACCTAGGAGGACGGGTTGAGAGAGTTGGGGAGGTTCAGAAGAGAAGGCTCTGAGGAGACCTTTTTGCAGCCTTTGAGTCCTTAAAGGGGCTTTTGAGAAAGCTGGGGATGGACTTTTTAGCAGGTCCTGTAGTGGCAGGACAACAGGTGGTGGTTTTAAACTGAAAGAGGAGAGATTCAGACTAGATATAAGGGAGAAATTTGTTATGCTGAGGGTGGTGAGGCACTGGCCCATGTTGCCCAGAGAGGCAGTAGATGCTCCACCCCTGGAAACATTCAAGGCCAGGTTGGATGGGGCTCTGAGCAACCTGATCTGGTTGAAGATGTCCCTGCTTACTGCAGGGGGGTTGGATTGGATGGCCTTGAAAGGTGCCTTCCACCCCAAACCATTTGAGTCTATGATTTGTTGGGGGGGGGAGAAAGCCCAGAGGTGGCCTGCCTGGCTGAGGTTGTACAACACAACTTCTGGGTTGTGTTGTGTTGTCTGGGGATGGAAAAACCCACTCATCCAGCTGCAAACGAGGGGGACACCCTGGGGCTGAACCCCTGTGGAAGTGTCTCCAGCAAAAGGAGACTCAACCTCACGCTCCTTGGTTGGCCACATGTGATGGTGCTCATCCCCCACCGCCCTTGTGTGTCCCTCCAAGGAACGTAACGGTGGAAACGAAGAAAACAGAAGGGGTTTAATGAGAAACAGGACCTGCCTCAGGATCCTGGCAATTAGCTCCTCCAGCTCCTTCCCCGCAGCAGCCTGCGTCTGCTCCGAGTGCCGTTCCTGCTGCCCTCCCGCAGCACCGGCTCCTCGGCACACGAGTCCCGGGAGAGGAGAAAAAGAACCTGTTTGGCTCGAGCTCCCTTCAAAGAATTTCCCAGCTTTATAATTTGCAGCACTAATAAAAAGTTACGCTTTGTGCCATGAAAAGAGAATAATAGATCAGTGAGATGTGAACCTTAGAATTCAGCTATCCAGGGAAGCGGGGACAGGCACTTGGATAAATATTTAACTGTCGAGGCTTTGATATGAGGAACCTGCTTTTCCTCTGGCTGGAGGACGGGGGGTTTGTTGCCTCTTACGGTAATGAGGAGGATAAATCTGTTGGATAGTCTCTATTTATTTATTTTCTTTAATACCAAGCTACTATTGCACAGAGCTTGTTTAGATCTGGGTGTATAATGAAGAAGTTTCATCTCTTGGGACGTTCAAATAATCTCCTGGCTCTACCTGAAACCTCGACCTTGAACCCTGGAAACGCTACAGCAGCTGATGCTGTCCTTGCTGCACGGGGTGGGATGCGCGGTGGCTCCGGGCATGGATGCTGTACGTTTATTCCCACGCATGGAAGGTGACCTGGTGCCTCCTTTTCTGGCTGTGATGGCTCCAACCATAGTTTTGGGGCAACACCCCCATGCCTGTTGGTTTGGGGAAGTCACCAGGATTTATGTTGTTGTTTTGGGAATCCCTAAAGAGAGGACTTGGGTTTCCTGACAGGAGCCCAGCTGGAAGGGAGTGGGACTGGCAGCTCTTCTCAAGTTAAAAAATCCAAGAGTAAATTTGTGGGGTTTCCTCCTTTTTTTTCCCTTCTGTCAGTGCAGACGGATGCTGCCGGCGGCTGCCCGGTGTGCAGGGGCAGAGCCTCGCGGGCTGCCAGGGTGCGGGGGAAGCACTTTACTTTCTCCTTCCTCTGATTTAATACAGAATATTGTGCAATTAAGCCAGTCAAAAGGCCATAAATCTTCTGGGCTGAATCCTGACCGAGGCTGTGTGCTCCAGGCCAGGCAGCAGCGATCTTTAATCCTTTGTGGAGAGCTCACTGAAATACCAATGAGAGGATTTCTTCCATCCCCCCCCCAGCTCTATTTCCCTTCCTTTCAAAGAAACGATTGCGTTGAAATTGGAGTGAGCTGGAGAGGAGCGAAGCAGGGAATGAAGCATCGTCTGGCACAGTCAGCTGCAGGGTCAACTTACCCATTTTGGCTAAATTTTGAATTTAAACCTCTTTTAATTTTTTTTAATTACAATAATATTGGCAAGTGAGAACAAATCCCTGCAGAGCAGATAGTTATTTACCCGATTTCCCTCTCTTGTTTAAGAAGTGGGCATGGAGAATTGAATGCCACCGTGGTGCAGGGGACCAGTTGGCCTGTCCCCTTCAGGGAGCATGGCCACTGCATCTCTGCACCCCACAACACATAGGGGAGCCCATCCTCATACACCAACATCTGCTGGCGAGCAGATCCTACTCTTCCAGCCTGGGAATCACCTGGGCCATCCTGGCTCTGCACATCCTCGATGCTCAGGGACCCTATAGCATCCATACAGCCCCGACTCGCTGCAAGCCCCTGTCAACCCCTGCCCTCCCGCACGGAGAGCCTTGCTGGGGCTGAAAGGTGTGACAGGCCCTTTGTCCTGGGTGTCTGCTCCTGTTTTTCACTGCCTGTTGAAACCCTCTGTTTTTTCCCAGAGCCAGTGATAAGCGTTTGACTGATTCCCCGGAGCAGGCAGGGATGAGCCCTTCAGGCTGGATTGACACCTAAAGGGATTTGCATTAAGTGCTTCAAACTCACTGGGCTTTTTTTTTTTTTCCCTCTTTTATTTGAAAGCCATCATCATATATTTAGCAAATTCTGGCATGAAATGATGTCCCTAATAGTTGGTATTTACTTGCCTGTGCCTGGCACCAACTTTCCCGAGCATCCTTCTTAACCTGTGGCAGAGATCAGCCCTGATGCTCCTGTGAACTCTGATTTTGAGGGGCTTAGGTGACAGAGGGCTTTGTCTGGTACCCCCCCTGAGGCATGCACGGGGAAGGCAAGGATATAAATGAGGGTTTTTTGGGCTGTGCAGAGGGTCAGAGGGGGGTGGGAGGTAACGGAGCAGCCTGAAAGGGGATGCTAGGGAGGCTCTGCAGGTCCAGGAGCAGCTGTGGGGCTCACAAAAAGGCTGAAAAACCGGTGGCCTCAGAAAAAATTTGGGGAGCTGAGGGCTGTGCAGGGCAGGGTCCATCCCTGTCTCGATGGTGGGGAGCCCGGTGCCCCTGCAGCAAGGGGGTTTGGTGCTTGCAGAGCATCCAGGGCTACCTGACTTTGTAACCTCGTGCAGTGGGGATGGAGCTGGGACGAGCACGGAGAGGGGAGCGGAGACTCCTGGAGTGGGGAAAAAAAAGGTCAGGATGTTCAGGTCTGGGGATCTGCTCCAAATCTGGCAGGGAAGGAGCCCTTGTCCCTGTGGTGGCACTTTTTTTGCCATCCCTGGGGATGTGCCATAGTCACCCCAGGGTCTCTCCTAGATTTTGGGGGGCTTCAAGCCTGGAGTTGGACTGTGCATGTTCCTGTTTGCTCCTCACAAACCCATTCAAGCCAAAATAAAAAGGAACCGGTACATCACCAGCCTCCCCCGGCGCGGGCTGGGCTCTCATTTCGGTAGTTGCCCAGCTGTGACCGGAGGCAAATGGGCTGTCCCGGGGGCCGGGAGGTACCGCTGCCGTCTAAACAGCCCCCGCGGCTCTGCCGAGCTCCGCTGCGCTTTCCCTTTGCTGCTCCATCAGCGTTCCTGCTAATCACCCGGAAAGGGGAGCACTCCCTTACACCACCCCCAAGCCAAGCAGCTGAGGACTTGCCAGCTTCTGGAGGGGTCTGGAATGGTGTTTCAGGGGGGGATCAGTGTGGCCCCTGCAGGTGGAAGCGAGCCTGGCTTGTGTTGTGTGCTGGACTTTACCGGTTCCTCCCGATCCAGCCGGAGCTTCTTTGCCCGAAATCCCCAGCAGCAAGGTCCAGCCTCCCCCCCACACTTCCAGGAGAGGGATTTGCTGCTGTCCTGGGGCTTTATCCCTATGGAAAATTGAATTATGTTGTATTCTTCCTTGTTTTTTTAATTTTTTTTTTCTTAAATCCCCTTTTTTGCTTCCTCTGTCCTCACTGGGCGTGGGAGCGTAGTTAGGGGGTGATGTCTGGGGGCTCTTGGGCTGTGCTGGGGTGTTTGGGCTGGGAGGACCACGATGCATTTCCAGCACAGGCTTTTTCCCCACTTTGTGTGATGCTGACTTGGATAAACGAGGAAAAATGGGAATACTGGACAGAGATGGGCAAAACTGCTCCCAGGAATTGGAAGCTGGCATGGGTTAGGAGGTACAGCCCCCTGCCCAGGGGAGTCACATCCTGATGTCCACTTACTGCCTGAAAAGGGAGAGACCTTCCCCCCCCCGAGTGGAAAAAGCCTAATTTAGGAGAGGTTTAGTGTTCACAGAGGGGGAAGGGTTTTTGTGAGCTGGGCTGGATTGGTGCAGCCCTGGCTGCGGCTCTCCCAAAGGGTGGTGGCTTCTGGGATGGCACAGTCACTGGTCACAGCCTGTCCCCTCCCAGGTCCCTAAGCCCAGAGTCCTTTGAGTTTTCCCAAGTTGGGAAATGGGGGAAAAGGTTATGGGAAGGGGCTCTGCTGTATCCTGATGCTCCTGCTGTGGGCTGAGATGAGCACGGGTGGTGCAGGGGCACAAGGTGGGCTGAATGGTTGGACTGGCTGCTCTGAAGGGTCTTTCCCACCCTAAAAGTTTTGATGATTCTATGAAATGGCATTCCCCAAAGTGCAGTGCCCATAGCTGGCCTCTTCCTGCACTCCTGCTCCCATGCAGCCAGGGCAGTATTTGACCCTCCTTTTGCCCCAGCAGCCCCAAATGGAGGTTGTTTTGCACAGCAGGGAGGGGTTTGGTGGCACCCCAGGTGCCTTGTCCCCACGTTGGTGGTCATGGCATTGGGGCTGCTTTGGAGTGGCTGAGAGGAGGTTGTAGAGGAACCACATCACCTCTTGGGTTGTCTTTGCAGCTCGTTGTTTGTGCACTCTGCTGCTTGCAGGACTTGTCCTCTTCCAGCTTTTGGATTATTTGCTATTTCTACCTTCCTCCCTGGTGCCTTTGCTGGAGGATGGAGCAGAGGTTTGCTCCTGGGTGCCTGATGCTGGTCTGGGGCAAAACCAGGGGGAAGCCAGCAAGGGGACAACTGTGTCCTCTACAACACAGCCATGTGCTTGCCTGAACACCCATGGGTGCTGTGGGCCTCGGGGCCATATCCCGGCTGGTTGTGCTTTTCCACAGAGGGTGAGCTGCCACCTCAGCCTCTTGGAGCAGGAACCAAAGCTTGGGGGAGCATCAGCGGCTTGCACACCCAGGGAGGTGAAGGTGCAGGTTTGCTCTGTCCCTCAGCACCCCAGGGACACCTCGGGGAACCCTAGCAGCTGGCACCCTGCTGTGCTCAATGTTGGGGTGCTTGCAGCAGGGTACCCTGTCTCCGTGAGGCCCCTGAGGCAGGGGACTTTCAAGGCCAGGTTGGATGGGGCTTGGAGCAACCTGATCTGATGGGAGGTGTCCCTGCCCATGGCAGAGGACTGGGACTGGATGAGCTTCAAGGTCCCTTCACATTCAAAACCCGCCTGGATGCGTTCCTGTGTGATGGACTGTAGGTGACCCTGCTCTGGCAGGGGGGTTGGACTAGATGATCCTTCGAGGTCCCTTCCAACCCTAGAATTCTGTGATTCTGTGATTCTGTGTGATTTATTCTATGACTTTCAGAGGTGGGGATGGTCCTGTTGCAGTATCCCACTCCTCTCCAGGCTTCAGTCCCTGCTCCCCCTCCTTTGGGCTGGGGAAAAGGTATCAAGGCCATGGTGAGACAGGCAGCCAACCCTCCCCGGTCACCCAGTTGGATCATGGTGTTTGTGTGTATTTATTATTTTTTTTTCCTGAAGAAACAGGGAGAGAGAAAAATATCTCTCTGTCCAAAATCACTCATCCTTCCTAATAATGAGAGCTGTCACCAGCCCTGCTTGGCGAGGAAATGATGCTCGCGGTAAATATTTGGTCTGGAACTGATTTATGGGTGGAAAAAAATGAGATTAGTGCCTAATCAGTGCGTTGCAGGAAGCGCTTTGGGCTGAGTGCCGGGGCTGAGCTGGTGGGGAGCTGGGACCATGCCCATGCCGGGGGCTGTGGCGGAGACGTGGTGGTTGTGCTGCTGGGTTGGGTTGGTGCAGTGATGGAGGGGTCAGGCTGGCCCTGGGGGCTTCTCCTCTCTGTAGTGCTTTGTGGATTTGCTTTATAGAATCGCAGAGTCCCAACCCCCCTGCCATGGGCAGGGACACCTCCCACCACACCAGGGTGCTCCAAGCACCATCCAACCTGGCCACAAACACTGCCAGGGAGGGGCAGCCACAGCTTCTCTGGGCACCCTGGGCCAGGCTCTCACCACCCTCACACCAAACAATTTCTCCCTCCCATCCCATCTCCATCTCCCCTCTGGCACTTGGGACCTGTTCCCCCTGGTCCCATCACTCCCTGCCCTTGGCACCAGTCCCTCTCCAGCTTTCCTGGAGCCCCTTCAGGCACTGGAAGGTGCTCCAAGGTCTCCCTGGAGCCTTCTCTTCTCCAGGCTGAACACCCCCAACTCTCTCAGCCTGTCCCCAGAGCAGAGCTGCTCCAGCCCCCTGAGCATCTCCATGGCCTCCTCTGGACTCTCTCCAACAGCTCCGTGTCCTTCTTGTGTTGGATTTAGAGTCAGGTGCAGCTTAGATCAGGCAAACATCAGCCATGGGGCAGCTGGTGTGTTGGTGGACTCCAAGCCAGGAGGGTTGTGCTGTCAGACCTGGCTGGAGGCAATCATCCTTCCCATCCCCAAGCATCCAAAGAAGTCGTTACAGCCACCCTAGAGGCAGCAGCAGCTTTTCCTGTGTGAGGAAACAATTAACTTATTAGTGAGCAGTTTAATTTTCTCCTGCTGAAGCGGGCTGGGGAGCGCAGGAGGGTCATTTCCTATGGACTGGCAGGGCCAGATGCCCCGGGGTGATGCTGGCAGTGGGGGCAGTGGGTGATGCTGGGCCCTGGGGGAGGGCAGGAGCTGGTGTCCAAGCTCCAGTGTGTCTGTGGTTGATGGTACCAGAGCGCTGGCAGCAGCGCAGGACCCAGTCCCTGCAGAGAAGCACATGAATGTTTGCAGGAGAGCAGCTGTTGGATGCAAAGAAAGCTTTGTGCCTGGGTTTCTACTCTGCTGCTTTGTGGTGGGACAGGGCTCGGGACACAGCACCAGTTTGGTTTTGGGGTCGGATGCTCTGGGTTTCCCTCTCTGCTCCTGCATTGAGTTTTTGCCTTAATTATAATGATAAAAGCAGGAACTGAAGGCAGGGGGGTGAATAAAAGGCTGTAATTCAGCTGTGCATCGATGCTCACTCTATCACCTGTGAGAAAACCATCTCCAGCCCTTTGGGAGCCACGCTGCTGGGAGGGCAGGGGGTCCTCGATGACCATGAACTGTCACACTGCCCACTCCCTTCTCTGAAGGGGATTTCAGCCCCAAATCCTCCAGATCTCCAAAAGGGCTGAGCTGCTGCTCCCAGAGGCTGCTTTGGGGCAGGGCAGAGGATGCTCCTCTCTGCCTTCCACTGTTGCAATGTGGCCAGGAGGGGACCAGCAGCATCTGCTGGAGAGTCATCCTGTGGAGAGTTGGCCATGGAGAAGTTGTCCCAGTCGGTGGCCAGGGTGGGAGCAGCTGGGCCAGCAAGGCTCAGCCGTGCTGGGAACCTGCAGCCCAGCCCCTGCAAGCTGTCAGGGTCAGTCTGTGTTGCAAATCTTGCAGGTTCATGTTCTACTTTGTGCCCATCTGAGCCACCAAAGTGACAGCCAGTCCTTGTCACAGCAGGTGGAAAAACGAGCTGATAAGTGAGGGGTGGGCATCTCTTACCCTGCTCTGTGCAACACTTTGTTCCTGATGGACCTCCCCCAGTGCTCCAGGTTGTCCAGTGCTGAGCTGAGCTGTTCCATGGGCTTCTGTTGGGGCCACCTGTGGCATTGCCCTTGGGTGACACGCTCTGCTGCCCTCCATACCTCAGTCCTTCTCAATTCACCTGCTTGGACCCAAAAATGGATGTTGGTGACATTAAATGACGTTAAAATTGGATCAGGGGCTGAGTGCCACAGAGTGCCAGTGGTCTGGGTGATGGCATCTGGCTTTTGGTAGGAAGATGCTGGGGGCAGCGCTGTCATGGTGCAAAGACAGCAGCATCTCTTGGGCTTGGCAGCATCTCTTGGGCTTGGCAGCACCGTGAGTGCTTAAGTCCATTTTGGGTGCTGGAGCAAACCATCTGAATTGGCTCTGTAATCCCTCCGTGCCTCAGTTTCCCCCATTTGAAGCAGGGCTGGTAGCAATGGCCGGTGTTGAGCAATGTGGATGAGCTTGGCATGGATGCCATGAAGCCTTCCCCCTGCTGGCAGGGCAGGATGTGATTTTAGGGGTGCAATGAGGCCAGTGAGGCTGGGGGCTCTGGGGCTCTGGGACTGATTGACCTTTTTTGGCCAGGTTTTGCAAGAGGAAGAGCTCTGAGGGGCTCATTAAGGCCTTCTTAATGAGAATTGCTTTCTTGGTTTTGGTGGTAGGGAGGGATTGAAACTCCTTGTAGGCATATGATCTAATTATCTCAGCATCCCCCCATGTGAGCAGCTGTCCCACAGGTGCCACCACTCCCTCCTCCCTGCCTGGGAGCAAATTCCCCCTCTGGTTTCTTACCCTTCACTTTTCTCTCCTTTTAATGTTTTTCCTCCTTCTTCCAGAGTCAAGAAGAAGAACAAGCCCTTGAACCTCAAGATCCACAACAGCGTGGGAAGCTGTGAGAACATCCCTGCCCAGCGCTCCCCGCTCCTCTCCGAGCGCTCCCTCCGCTCCTTCTTCGTGGGGTACCCACCATTCCTCCCCTCCACCCCTCCTGTCCACACCGAAGCCACCTTCTCAGCAAGTAAGTCCCAGTGTCCCCTCCCCTCAGGTCCCTTTGCCATGGTGTGGGTGACGGTTGATGCCAAGCAGAGGACAGGACCAGGGGGAGGTCGGGGTGTCTGCCTGTGCGTCGGTGGTGTGGAGGACATGGGTGGAGGGTTGTGCAGTGGGTGCCTCACCTGGGTGTTCAGAGAGATGTGGGTGCTTCTGGGGGAATATAAGCCTGGATACTCAAGGATATGCCTGTATATATATATATATATATAAAACCACTGTCATGTTGAGTATTGGTTTGTGCAAACAGAGATGCTCCTGTATTGCAGTAACGTGGGTGCAGGAGGTTGGCTGCTGTCCTTTGGAAAAGCCACGAGCCTTTCTGTGCTGCCCAGGCTGGTGACACTGGTGGCTGCCACTAGAGAGTGCCTTTTCCAAGGGTCTCCTTTGTCAATCCAGCTGTGGTTCTGCCTCCGTGCCAGGAGGCTGCTCAGCAGCCCTCTCCTTGCAGGGTTTTCAGCTGGTGCAGTCTCAGGTGAAGCTGGCCCCGATGCACACAGGTCTGGTGCAAAACCCTTAGAACCTGATCCCAGCAGGGCCAAATCCTGCTGGTGGGGCTTCCCGGGGTGGTTTGACCTCTTCCAGGAGAGGCTGATACTGGGACTCGATGGGTTTGGGCTGCTGAGCTCCCCTGAGGTGTCGCTGCCAGGTGGGAGGAATCAGCCTGACCCTCATTTCCTCCTAAAGGGAGGTTGTAGTGAGGCTGGTGTTGGTCTCTTCTCCTGAATTGCTGATGACAGGATGAGAGGAAATGGCCTCAAGTTCCATCAGGGGAAGTTTAGGTTGGAGATTAGGAAGAAGTTCTTTCCTGAGAGGGTGGGTGGGCGCTGGAATGGGCTGCCCAGGGAGGGGGTGGAGTCACCGTCCCTGGGGGGGTTCAAAAAACGGGTTGATGAGGCACTTGAGGCCATGGTCTGATGGTCTGATGGTCAGGAATATGATGGGATAAAGGTTGGACTTGATGACCCTGGAGGTCCCTTCCAACCAGAATGATTCTATGATTCTATGACCTCTTCCAGGAGAGTATGTGGCTGGGGCTTGATGGGTTTGGGTTGCTGAGCTCCCCTGAGGCGTTGCTGCCAGGCAGGAGGAATCACCCTGACCCTCATTTCCCGCTCTCAGACCGGGTGTTCTGGTTAATTCTGCAGGAATTGGAGCTTTCACAAGCCAGGAGTGACTCACAGCCTAAACAAAACCCTCCCTGTCCCCAGGCCCATACTTGAGGCACATGCAGTTTGACAGCCAAGTTCTCCACAACATCCCCATCCCTGCATCCCTATGAGCATGGGTACCTAAGCTTTTAAAAAGGAAAATTCCCTTTTTCTCTCGTGGGATCAGCACGACAGTGCCCGGTATGGTCTGGATCGATGTGGAATTCCTTCCCTTAGCACTGAGACCAAAATCTGTTGTTGTTGTCAGGTTGAGCTGTGGGAGAGGAGCCTGGTGAGCCCCCCCCCCCTC
>VZRW01012472.1:31436-81193 GCA_013398125.1 Aegotheles bennettii
GCTCCCATCTGTGTCACCTCCGGTCCTGATCCGACACGGCTTGGGATGCTTCTCTCTTCTCTTTAACAGCAGATCTGCCCTGATGGGAAGAGATTTTCAGTGTCACAGGATGAGAGCACGAGGACTGGCGGTGAGATGCAGCAGGAGCCCCTTTCTCCTGCAGCACTGGTCCTCCTTCCGAGGCAAAGTCCCCTTCACAGAGGGCCAGGATCCCCCTGAATTTTGGTTTTGAATTGAAAATTTTCCTTAGCAGCCCTCGGAGGGGAATCAGAAGCAGGGAATTAAAGGCTTTTGGGGTGTGCTTGAACTCTAGCTTGGCCCTGAAGAAAGATTTAGGACTTGACCTCCCATGACTTGGCTACAAGCCCCCAGAAGTCAGGTTGGATCCTCTCCTTGTTCTTGTAAAGGGCTCTAGTAGGTCCTGTTTGCATCTCTGTTACCTGGGTGTCCTGGATGCAGTTGGCATTGCTCCTGGGCTGTGCCCTCTGCCTGTCCTCCCTGTGCCACAAGACCAGCTGGTCTTGTGCATCCAGATTGGGTCTATGTGCATGATGAGTGGCAGGGGAGCTCAATGGTCTTCAGGATGGGCCAACAACATTGTTTCCATCCTGGATTATTTAAAACAAAAAAGAGTGGAGAGGAGGAGATTGAGATGGGATGTGAGGAAGAAATTGTTCGGTGTGAGGGTGGTGAGAGCCTGGCCCAGGGTGCCCAGAGAAGCTGTGGCTGCCCCTCCCTGGCAGTGTTTGTGGCCAGGTTGGATGGGGCTTGGAGCAACCTGGTGTGGTGGGAGGTGTCCCTGCCCATGGCAGGGGGTGGCACTGGATGAGCTTTGAGGTCCCTTCCAACCCAAACCAGTCTGGGTTTCTGGGATTCTGTGACCATCAGTGGTTCTCTCCTCCCTGCCCCTGCTCTGCTGCTGGTTCAAGCCATGGTTGAGCACTCTAGGGCCATGCTGGCAGCTCCCTGCAGCCCACATCTGGCCACAGCTGGCTGCCTTGCCAGCAGGCAGTGAGGCACTGGAGGGTTTCCTGTCCTACCCTGGCAGCTCTGTGTGGAGCCAAAGAATGTGGCTTTGTCTGGGGCAGCCGAATTGTCCCTGCAAGGCTGTGAGCTGGGGGGGGCACAGGGTGAGTCTGAGCCAGCAAAGCGGCTGCACGTGGCATTTTGCCTTTATAAATGGGATTGTCACGCTGCGAAGAGGAACTGCTGGGATTATAAAGTGACTCTGTTTCCTTGCTAGAGAGATGTTCCCAGAATAGCTCTGCCTTGTTCGGCTGCTCTGGATGATCCCCTCGGCAAGGGGAGATCCAGGGCTTTCCTTTCCACCCGCTGGCTCATCCTGTCCCCTGCAGCAGGGACATGGCTGGGTTGGGACCCACTGTGGTTGCGTGCAGAATGTTTGCACTTAGGGAGGGGGCAGCTCCATCCCCTCCTTAGCTTGAATCCCGCATGGATTTGATATCACAGGGAGGGAAAGCTGCCAGTGCTGCTGCTCCAAGTGTTGCTGCAGCTCCTTGGCTGCTGCAGCTGAGCCAGACGGGGATCTCTCCCATCCTGCTTTGGCCCTAAATCCAACCAGAGCAAGGACCTAGGTGTCTTGTGGAGGGACTTTGGTGCACCCATTGCTGTGGAGCAGCACTTGGTTCCCTGGCTGGGACTGTGCAGGCAGTAACATCTGCTGGCACCCCCCATCACCAGCATGATGTGGTCCCCAGGCTGTGATTGCTGCCTGAGGATGGGTTGGTGGAGATAGACCTGATGCTGGACCTGTGGTGGTTGTCTTCTAGGTGGTTGTTGAGCTGTTTCGGGACTGGTGTCTCCCCACGATCTCCCCAGGGGACTCAACCACCCTGGGGCTGGCACTGAGATTGTTTTGGTGACTGCCTGGGTTAGCTGCAGGTCTGGAGGACATCTACAGCCAAGTGCAAAGTCTCCTGACTGTTCCTTGGCTTCACAGTGATTCATCCTGGGATGCTTTCCAAGTTCACTTCCATCGATTTTATCCATCCCATTCATAATGTGGACACCACCCCGTGCTGTTTGTTGTGGTAGTAGGAGGAGGGTTTGTGTATCAGGCTGTCGCTGTGATGGATAACACTTCCACACCGATTCCATGGGCATCCAGAAAGGTGCCAGGAGATGAAGGGAGACATCGTGCCAAAACAGGGTCCCCTTTGGTGGTTCAGCAGGACTGCCAGCCCCACGCGATGCTCCTGGTGTATTTGGTGAGGGTGTTGGAGCTGGGTGAGGGTGTCACCGCCCTCCTGATCTGCCCAAAATCCATGAAACAGGGGAGCTCGGGCTGCTCTTCTCCATGCAGGAGGTGCCCGAGCTGGAGAGCAAAGGGGAAACATCCTCACTGGCATCCAAAAGGTGCCAGGGAGCTGTTGGGATGGCAGCAGAGGTGAGGAGGGCGTCACGGCCGAGGCAGCATCATGGTCCCCGTCACCTCCGAGGTGCACGGGTGCCACTCAGGCAGCAGCAGTGGCTGTCACAGCTGCCTGTCACAGCCGGGTGGCAGAGCTCTGCTCCCGTGTCCGCTGTCAGCGCCGCGCCGGAGGCGGCTGTCACCCTCCACCCGGGTGCTTTCCCCCCTTCCCTGCTCTCCTCCCGGCACAGCCGATCCCGTCAAGCGCAGGCTGTTGACTCAAGGATGAGCTGTGCAGGAGCTGTGACCTTTGCGAGCGCGATGCTGCGGTGAAGGAAGGTGTGGAGGTGTTGGGGTGGAGGGTGGCAGCCCCTCGGCTGTGGGTCCGTGCTGCTCTGTGAGGCTCCATGTGGGGAGCAGGGAGCCTTTGAGGGTCTCTTGGGGTGATGGGGAGGCAGAAAGGAATGGGTGCTTGGGTATGGGGGGGTCCCTGTTGGGTACCAGCTCCATCCTTCCCTGGGAAATTACATTAAATACCACCTCGGAGGAGGAGAGCAGGGGAAAAATAATCCTAAAAGCACCTTCAGAGGCTTGTGCGAGGGGGGTTATCGCTGGGAGAGCTCTGATTTGAAATGATAAATGTACAAGTGATGAGTGGCAGGGGAGGTCAGGAGCCATCAGTCACTCGGGGGGGTCAGCAGGGGGTGCAGGGGGGGCCGGCAGTGCCTGTCAGGCTTCAGAGCTCGCATGGGTCAGCTCAGCCTGGTGTCCCAGCACGCCGTGTCCAGCCCTGCTCCGTCCCGGGGTCCCTATGCCAAAGCCCCCCCTGCAGCAGTCAGATGTGCTCCAGTGGCCACGAGGTCTTTTTTATTTTTTTGTTTCCTCTCTAATTGTTGCAATTTTGGGTTTTTGATGAGAATATTCCTCCTGTGCCTGGAGGGAGGCTGCTGCACCCCTGCCTTCCTTTGGAGCATCACCCTGATTTAACAGCGTTCCGGGAGACGCGGCTCTTCCTCCGGGCGAGCATCTCCTGTGCACAGATACAGGGCACAATCACCAATTAACTTGAAAGCCCCCCAAACCCTTGGGGCTGTTCCCCGGGGCTCTGGGGTGCCTTCCCCTGCCCTCCTGCCCCGCTTTGCTTGTTTTCCCTCCTGCAAACAGCATCATTGTTAGATGCAGTGATCCTCCATGTATCTCTCCCTCTAATGAACGTAATTAGCTGTGAGTCACGTCGGTCTCATTTTTGTTAGGAGGTGAAAATCCCCGATACACTTTAATACATTTTTGCAGTGAGCACATTTAGAAAGTAATTAAAAGGCTCAGCCATCTTTGCCTGCATCCCCTCTCCCCCCCTCGCCGGGATTTAATTGAGGCCAGTTGAAAGTGAGTGGAAATAAATTGTGGCTGATAAAGCGGAGGTTGGAATTTAATTCTGGGAGAGGAGCTGGTCCTGCCTGGGCGTTCAGTTCATCAGGGACCGGCGTTGGTATTTGTGCAATGTGATTTACTGATGAGAAAATGATGTTTCGGGAGGGATAGTGGAGTGGTGCCACTCTTCAGAGCATCATCTCCGAGGCTCATGGGCATCCCTGGGAGGTGGCAGATACTGGGCTAGCGGGAGGGATGCTGGGCTAGGAGCCTGGGGTGGGTTGTCTCAAGGGCTGGTGAGAAGCATGGGTCAAAAATATTGGCTGGTGTAGAAGAGCCAAGACAGGGCTGGGGGCGGCAATTACCTTAATTGACTTTGTAGTCCTTCAACATCTTAATTGCTGGCTGTTGCCTGCGGGGTGATCGGGACTGAGGTGGTGGAGTAAGAGCCGGAGCAGCTGCTGGCAGGAGGCGCTGGAGATGGATGCGTTTTTGGATGCTCCCAGG
Organism: Aegotheles bennettii; assembly: GCA_013398125.1. Lineage (NCBI taxonomy): Eukaryota > Metazoa > Chordata > Aves > Caprimulgiformes > Aegothelidae > Aegotheles > Aegotheles bennettii. The sequence continues at coordinate 35,686 of VZRW01012472.1, forward strand.
ACTTGATATCCCCCGAGCTGCCCCGGCGATGGGAGCCTGGCACGGGAGCGGGATGTAAATGTAACCTTCAGGACGAGAGCGCGGTTCAGCCGCCCGGCCGCCCACTATATTAAAATGGGATATTAAAGCAAACAGTGGTTCTCCCTGCTCGCAGGGATAATATCGAAGGCGTATTTAGTGAAGGATTTGCTGGTCCTGTTACCCTTTTACCTCCTTTTCCCTTCGAAGGAGGGTGCCGAGGGTGCTCCTTACTTTGCTCTTCTATTTGAATACGAGTTAGATCACCTTCCCAGCAGCTGACACTTACCTTTTTGTTCAGCCCCCACCTCAAGACGTGATGTCTTATTAATAACTGATGCAGTTGCCGTCTTGGCTTCTGTTTCTCTTTCTTGTTTGGCCACCGTGATGTGGCTCTGACAGCTTTGCATCCCTGCTCTGTGTGCAGATGGGTTCAGCGTGTGTGGGGCAGGTGCATCAGCTCCCACCTCTCTCCCTGCCCCAAACTGGGGGCTGTTATGGGGGGGTCAGGAGACCTTGCTTCCCTGCAGACCCAAGCACAAATCTGGAGGCCTCTTGCTCTCCAGAAGGGGAGCTCAGCAGGGCATCTCTAAGGGGGAATATTAGGCAAACCCTGTATTTTGTGGGCATCTTTTCCTCCTCTCCCCAAAAGCTTGAACCCTCGCTCTCTCCTTTATGACCACCTGATGGCTTTCCCTGTCTCTCCTCCCCCTGCAGATACGCTGTCAGTGCCTCGCTGGTCCCCGCAGATCCCCCGTCGAGATCTTGGAAACTCAATAAAACACAGGTACCCTGAGCCTGCTGGGGAACCCCCCCATGCCAGGGGATGAGCATCTCCGGAGCTGTTCCCCCTCTTTCCCACTCTGGGCTGTGGTGTCCTAGAAGCCCATTTAAATTCCATTTCAGTTCAGATTTGGTTTAGATAAGGCTTGAGTCACTATCGATAAAAGCTGTGTATTATCCGTGACCCTGCCAACCTTCAGCAGATTTCCCATCTCCGGATTATTGTCCTTCCATATCTACCACGAGAAGGACTAGAAATAGCTTCGGCGCTGCTATCCGAGGGGACAGCAGCATCTCTGATGAGCTGGAAACTTGGGTGCCCGGGGCAGGGAGGTGTTTTGGGGGCTCTGCCCACAGCCTGAGGTGGGTAAATCTGGGGAGCTGGTAGCTAATGCCCATCCTGGCCACCTCGGATCCCTTTGGAGCAGGCTGTGCCCTTCTGCAGAACTAAAGGGGGGCTCAGATTTGTGCTTTGGCACCCTTAGAAAGATGCCTTGACAGCTGCAGCAGTGTTTGAGGGCAGCAAGGAAGGGATAAATGGGGGCTGGGATGATAACTGTGGCTCAGGAGGTGTTCCTGCAGGAATACGGATGGGGTGGCACTGCCTCGGCTCCCCCAGCCACTCACTGTGTTTCTCTCTGCAGGTTTTCCACCAAGTACTGGATGTCTCAGACCTGCACTGTCTGTGGGAAAGGAATGTTGTTCGGCTTAAAATGCAAAAACTGCAAGTAAGTCACAGTGCCAGAGCTGTTTGTGTCGCTCCTTAATGTTGTGAGGGGATAATTAGGGTTTTGCTGCTGGAGCCCAACAGGGGCTCAGGGGGACCAAGCAGCCTCTCACCGGCACATCCTAGCAGGAAGCTTTAATGAGCCATGAAATTGGGTGAAGAACACCCCAAACTGGGGCTGAGGTGGGGTCTGTGGGGAGGGTGCTGCCTGCCAGACCTGGGCTCTGCTTGCACCAGAGCTCCAGCTCCAGATGCTGACAGCCTCCCCGCTCACTGCCACCCTTGCCCGGGATTTTCCATGCCCATGTTATAGGAATTATCTGCAGGAGATGGGGCGGTGAGTGTGCTCTGACAAGTGCATCACCTGCCTGTGGGGCAGCTCTCGCCATCAGACGGGTTTTGCCCACAACCTTGAGCTGCATCCTCTATTTTTATTGCATCACAAAAGTCTTGGAGCCTTCTCTTTCCCGGCAATGTTGTGGCACTGAGGAGCCAACCCACCCCAAACCGCAATTAAACTGGGACGTGAAGGGCAAGGGCCATGTAAAAATTGGGCAGGACTGGAAAAAGCGAGCGAGGCAGAGCTGGGGCCACTTCTATGGCTTTAAATCCAGCTCTTAGGCAGTATCACACAGCCATCAGCACTTAGGAAAGCTGCTCCTGGAGACATGATTGCCTTTCCTAGGGATGAGTGCTGGGCACCCGCCCATCGTCTGCGGGTAACTGAGTTAGTGGGAGCTGTCAAGTGATAACGGTCGCTGCTGCTGTCGATGAAATGTTGATGAGTTAGTAAATTGGGATTTAAACCTGGGCAAGAAGTGCCTGGTTACTCTGCAGTTGGTGGTGGTTTTCTGGAAGTGCTGTTATCAAATATATATATGTTAAGGTGATGATTCTTATTGCACTCTGCCCGTAAATCCTGCCTGCAGTGCCTGTCCGGGGCTGGTCCCTGAGCAGAGGAGGGGTGCTGGGACTAGACCCTGCAATGCCCTGGCTCTGTACATGCTCAGAAAAGAGCAAATAAATTCTCTAATTGTTAAAAAAATTGTTAAAGTTAGGGTGGAGAAATTGTTAAAGTTAGGGTGGAGGAATTGTTAAAGTTAGGGTGAAAAATTGTTAAAGTTAGGGTGAAAAATTGTTCAAGTTCAGGTGAACACAAAGTATTTAGGTTTGCTGGTTTTGCTGTAGCCACCCAGCCCTGGCTTCCCCAGAAACAGGAGAGGAACAAGCAGGTAACGAACCAAACAGCCCCCCAATCCCCCCAAGCCTTGAAAACCGAATTAATCTCTGCCTTTCCCTCTAGGAACGGCTTTGTAATAAAAGCCGACATGCACGGCTCCTGAATTTTCATTACCCAGCTCATTGGCTTGGAGCTGCCGTCTTTCTTTTCCCCCATCCTTTACCCTTTTTTTTAAACTCCTTTTGCTCTTCTTTGCCTCTCCCCCCGTGGCTCTCCCTGCTCTGCTGGGACCGTAACGAGCCGGGGACTCGTTTCCATCCCTAATTAAGGATGAACGGGACCGTTTCGGGATGGTTTATGCCTATATGCATGACCCGGGGGTGAAGCCCTCTGTAGACTCCTTGCCCCGGCTCTGCGAAACCAGGCGAAGCTCTGCAGAATATTCAACGTTAGCTGTAAATGCTCTCATTATTTTTGTTAAATGTCCTGGCAATAAAGCCAGGAGAGAGGGCACAATGGCTGAGATTCATCGAGAGCCAAAGGGGGCCAGGGCAGCCGCTTCCTTCCCCTCTGCTGCTCCTGAATTTAATTATGCGTAAAACAGCGTTAGGACTGGGTTTTGGGGGGGTGGGGGGTGGGGGAAGTGGCTTTCCCACCCCCCCAGTGTGGGTCTCTGCTGCTTTTATGTCCACCAAGGCAGGCAGAAATGACAATTTGGGGCATCCTCAAGTTGGCTGATGGGTGCCTGCTCCCCCTCAGCCAGTGGGAAAAGGGGGAAGCTGGGCAGCCCCCCCTGGTTTGGGGGTTACACCAGGGCAGATCCACCCAGCACAGCTCTCATGGGACATACAGCCCCCGTGTCCTCCCCTGCCAGCAGCCCTGGTGCTCTGGGATGTGCATCCTGTGCCGCTTCTTATCCCTTTGCCCACAGTGCCTGGGAATTGTGGTTCTTTCCCAGCATGAGCTGCAGGACCATGGGGATCAGGAGGGTTTGCCTGGCAGCAGGCACCCAGGGGCTGGGCACAACCAACCAAAATACCACATCAAGTCACCTTCCTGGGTGGGGAATCAGGTTCCCAGGCTGCAGTGATGCTCCTGGCTGCATCCCTCCGGACGTGCCAGGATGTTCCCATCCAGCTGCATCCCTTCTGTCCTGCTGAGATGTTCCCATCCAGCCACATCCCTTCTGTCCTGATGGGATGTTCCTATCCAGCTGTATCCCTTCTGTCATGCTGGGATGTTCCCATCCAGCCTCATCCCTCCAGCTGTGCTGGGATGTTCCCATCCAGCCACATCCCTCTGGCTGTCCTGGGATGTTCCTATCCAGCCGCATCCCTTTTGCCATGCCAGGATGTTCCCATGCAGGCACATCCCTCCAGCTGTCCTGGGATGTTCCTATCCAGCTGCATCCCTCTGGCCATGCTGGGATGTTCCCATCCAGCCGCATCCCTCCGGCTGTGCTGGGATGTTCCTATCCAGCTGCATCCCTCTGGCCATGCTGGGATGTTCCCATCCAGCCGCATCCCTCCGGCTGTGCTGGGATGTTCCTATCCAGCTGCATCCCTCTGGCCATGCCGGGATGTTCCCATCCCCTCCACCCTCCCTCCTCACCCCTTTTTTCTCTGCTCCCTGCTAGGCTCAAGTGCCACAACAAATGCACCAAAGAGGCCCCTCCGTGTCACCTGCTGATCATCCACCGCGGAGGTAAGGGCCTTTCTTCTCCCTTCTGCCTCCGTGGATGTTGCCACCAGGTAAAACTTTCAAAAGCCCCCCCGGGCGATTCGGGAGCCCGACCCTCGCTGGCGGCCGGCGGGACGGAGGCTCCCGAACCGCTTGGGCGCTCTGTGAAAATTTTACCCACCGTTTTTTCCGCTTGTAGGGAGACGAGCCGTGCGGGGCGAGGCAGATTTGCATTGCAAACCACTTCCACCCACCCTTCCCCTGCCTCCTTTTCTTTTCAGATTCCCCACCGCACGGGGTAAGTGCAAACAGGTTTTAGCCTTTTGCTACTCTCGAGAGCTTTAGGGTGGACGTGTGGGACCCGAAATCTCCCCCCCGGCGCCGTGGGTGCATGTGGGTCCCTGCCATGGGGCTGTGGCCGTGCCCCTGTGGATGCTCGTGGTGCTTTTGGAGCTGCTTTATCCCGGGAGAGCCCGTCCAAAAACCCGCAGAGGAGGGGAGAACTTTGCAGCAGAACGACGGGCGTCGCTTCCCACCTCTTTTCTTCCAGATTTTGGCCGAGTGCTCCCCGACAGCCAAAGGACTGCGACTGCCTAAGGGAAACGCTTCCCGTTGCCTTGAATTTTGAGCTCATTACTCTGTGTTAAATACCACCAAAACCACCATGATTTAATGAGTTGCACCTCACAAGGAGGGGGTGTGTGCAATTTTGCAGCCTCCTCTCCAGCCCCCATGCCCTTGCTTGCAGCAAATTCGGGTGGAAGGGGCAGAAGAAGCCCCCATCACGCTCCGGGCTGCTGCAAACCCTGAGCAGGAGGCAGGGAAAGCAGCGTCCTGTGCTGCTGGGGGCAGGGGGGCTCCTGGGATGGGCAGAAATTGGGATTTATGGCTGTGGTCTGCAATGGTGAAGAGCTGGAGCTGCCCGCTGTGTGTGTTGGTGCGGGAGCGAGGAGCAGTGTGGCTTTGGGGTGACCTCAGCAGCAATGAAATAGACCCCCAGAAAGGTTCTTAAATGGCTTGCCCTACAGCTGGCCCATTCCTGAGTCCCCCGGGCTCCAGACTGGCTTTCCCCAAAAAAACAATCTCTCTGCCAAGAGCGGGATGCTCTGGGCTGGCTCCTTCCTCCCACACTGAAAAGCTGCAGTGAGGAAGAGGATGGTGCCTCCTCCCAATGCTGGCTGAGCCCCCGGATTGTGGAGTGGCCATGGTGGCTGCTGACCCTCCCCGAATTGCAGCCCCTCAGCGAGGGGAGAAGGGTGCAGTTGGCATCCCGGGGGGTTTGGCTGTGGCAGGGGGGAGCCTGAAGGCCGGCTGCCATCCCAGGGCAGGAGCTGAGCGGCTGGAAGTGCCGCAGGGAATCGCTTTGGAGAGCAATTCCAGAGTGGTTGGTAATCACAGGCTGACTCCGAGTGCTCCTGCGAAGCTTTGATGTCTCTCCATCTCTCTCCCCCTCCTCTCCATCCCCTTTCCCCCTCTCTCCCTTCTTAATCCAGCAAGGTTAGTCCGGACAGAGTCGGTGCCCTGTGATATCAACAACCCCTTACGGAAACCCCCCCGCTACTCCGACCTGCACATCAGCCAGACGCTCCCCAAAACCAACAAACTCAACAAGGTGAGATGCTCCCAGGGACATCTCTGCAAGCAGAGAGTCAAAAAGGGGCCATTCCTTGTGTTCAGGGCAGGAGGGCACCACTGGGTTGTCCCCAGGGTGGGACATCTCCCAGCTCCATGCCAGCACCGAGCGTTGGTGGTGTCTCCATGGGGCTCCAGGCATGTCCAGTGCTATGGGACCAATGTGTGTGTCAGGCACAGGGGTAGGAGCTGTGTAGAAACCTACTTGGGGGGCTTCAATTAAAAAATGATCTCATGGTGTGGTGCTAATGGCAGGAGCAGAGCGAGGGTGAGCTCAGTGTTGAGGTGGGTTGCTGCCAGTCCCTTGGGTTTCCCACTGTGGGTCTCATCCACCAAGATTGTTTCTTTGAAAAATAAGATGGGATCAGTGCTTTCAAAAGAGCCTGTGTCCCACCGGCCCTGCTCTGTGGTGGCCTCTCAGTCTCCACATCTCAGCTGAGGTGAGGATGATTTGAGGTCTCTGCTACCACCCGAGACTTCCATAAATAACCAATATATTGGAACAAATAAAACAAGCCCAGAATCTGATCGTGCCCCTGGCAAAACCGGGCAAGCCAGACCCGGCCTGCTTGCTTCTGTCCTGCATTAACACCACTAAAACTGGTGTGGGGTCATTTCTGATGAGATTTAGAGCCTGATGCCTTCAGTGGAAAATTCCTCAGGGGCAGCAGGAGGTGTAGTGCAGGGTGAGGCTGTTTACAGGGAAAATCCTCAGTGGGAAACAGCTCATCCAAATCCTGCCTTCCCAAAGCCTGGTGAGACTTCCCAGCTCCTCCTGGCCCTCAGCATCTTCTGGCTTTCAGCCCCGGCTGTGTACTGGGTGAGGCTCCCTTGGACGTGGTTTTTAGATTCAAATCTCTTAGCAGAGCCTTACTCTGTTGTTGTTGTGAGGGGGTGGTGTAAATGGCTTTTTGAGACTGGTGACCTACTGCAAGAATTCAAAAGAAACAGAGATGCATTTTTTAGTGCCTGTCCTTCCAGTGATTTGTTTTATTTAATCAGAGGGCTGGGCGGGTGGGAGTGACTCAGCTCCCTGATAAAGGCTTTGGGTGCCAAGGGCATCAGCCTTGATTTTCCTGCCTCTGCCGTGCAGTCCTTTCACCTTTCCTGGCTTTTTGATGATGCACAGTGTGTGCATATGTAAATATATATATATGTAAATATATATATGTATATATGTGTATATGTGTGTGTGTGTGTATATATATATATATATATATATATTTGGCTTTGACCTGAGCACTCCCATTCTGGTTAAAGTTTCCTCTAGAAATCTGCTTTATTCAACCTTCTCCCTTTGATGTTTCTCAAAATGTTTCTTTCGAGCTACCCTGTTCTCCATCAATCCCTTTGAAATCTTATTGTTAGTGGCCTTCAGCGTCGCTTTAAAAATGAGTTTACCCAGCCAAGATGGTCATGCGTGTCAGGATAGTCTATAGAAAGTGTCTGGGGGGTTCCTGGAAAGCCCAGCTCATTTAAAAATTAATCAATTTGGACAAAAAGACCTGCTGAGGGAGGCTTGTGCAGCTTTTCTGACCTTGGAGGGACCTGGCCATGAGTGCACCTGTCTGGAGATGCTCAGTGCTTCTGAAGGTCAGACCCTGTTAAGTGTCTCCATGTTGGGCAGCAAGGTCACAAGTGGGGTGGGAAGTTCTGGCCTCAATTTTCCTTTCCAGATCTAAGATATGCAGTCAGGTTCTCCTCCCTGTTGGCTCCCAGGTGGTCCTTTCTCACCCATCGCAGCATGCGAGGTACACCCATAGCTGCTGCCCTTGCCTTGATTAAGGTGAACGAAGGGCAAGGGATGTCTTGGTTGACCCTTTCAACTTTGCCTCAGCTCAGCCCCCTGCTCCGGGTGAGGCCCTGGGTTTTTGGCTCAAAGGAGTCCAGCAGAAGCTGCCAGGTCCTTGATGTCTTTCAGGATCAAGCCTCAGGGATGCAACCCCCAACTCTAGTCTTGGTGGCCATGGCTCTGCAGAGCCGTCGGGGTTTGAGGAGCCCTCAGCTGTGGGAGCAGAACATGGAGGAGCTGGGAGAGGAGTCCCAGTTCTGGTCTGAAATGGCCTTGGTACAAACTGGGAATACAAACAGCTTTGGAAAAGGCTGGACTGGGGCTCTGGTTGCTTTCTAGAGCTTCTGGGGGACTGGGATGACCTGTGTAGCTCTCACTTCTCACCCGAGGTCCTTTGCACTGGAGTACCTTGGAGTACATCACTCTCACCAACTCCTCTCTTCTTTTCTTCTTCCCTGTGTCCTGCAGGACCACATCCCGGTGCCCTACCAGCCAGACTCCAGCAGCAACCCCTCCTCCACCACCTCCTCCACCCCCTCCTCACCAGCCCCACCGCTGCCACCCAGCGCGACGCCCCCGTCCCCGCTGCACCCCTCCCCGCAGTGCCCACGCCAGCAGAAGCAGTTCAACTTGCCAGGTACCGTGCTGGGTTCCCCAGGGGCTTCCCACCTCCACATCTGTCCCCTGAGAGGGGCTTGTGCCCCAGGGTGTCCTCAGGGTAAGGATCTGCTCCAGCTGCTTGGACATACCCTGGGATGGGGAAAAGTTGGAAGCGGAGGTGAGCAGCAAAGACGAATTTAGGATATTTCAGGTTGGGAGTCTCTAGTCAAACCTCCTGCTTGAAGCAGGGCCAGAGCTCAAGGCTTGATCTACTTTGGTCTTGTAGACCTCCAAGGATGGAGCCAGCAAACTACTGCCCTCGAGGCTACAGAAACCTTTCCAGCCATGAGTCCTCTGTGGCATGTGCCCACTGCACTGCCTCAAAAGTGAATGGGGAACAAGGTCTTACCCTCTACAAGAGTGACTTGGGTTGGCTTCACAGAGTCTTTGGAGTGATGGGCCTCCAACAAGCTTGTTGGCAGCACGTGTGAGGTGATAGTGGGAAGTGGCTGATGCTGAGGGTATCTGATGTAGCTTGTCCCACTGAGTCTTGTCTGGGTACCTGGGACCCATCTGCTCCTGCAGCTCAGCCTCTTGGTGGAAGAGGTGGTGGAAGAGGTGGAAGATGGTGGAAGAGATGGTGGAGATGGTGGAAGAGGCAAATTGGTCATGGTGGCTGCAGGACACGGGAGTTATATTAAATGGCCAAAAAAGCTCCTCCCAGCCTGAGGTCATACTGAAGCCTGTCCCAGCATGGCTGCCTTTGAAATGTCTTTGGGGCAGTGCTGCTGGTCCAGGGAAGGTCCCTTCTTGGAGGGGAACAGCTCAGCATCACTCCTGGCAGTGTGGAGGGGCTCAGCTGTCCTCACCCAGCTGCTGCTTTCAAAAAGGGTCTGGTGTGGGTGAGAGGAGGGGGAGCCATGGCCCTGCCCCATCTCAGAGATGCTGAAGCACTCACGGCTGTCCTGGGGCTGGTGACCTCTGTTTGGTCCATGGCCTCAAACCTCTTTGATGGGGCAACAGCCAAGAGGTTGGGGTCCCTCCCACAACCCCAAATCCCTGGGTTTTAGTTTGGTAGGAAGGAGGGTCAGGACTGCTGCTCTGGAGGAACCAGACAGCACCTTCGTGCTCTGCTGCTCCTGCTGTGCCATGGTGATTCCTCCCTGCTGTCTTGACAAGCCTTCAGCTGGAGAGGAGGAGGAGGAGGAGGGAAGCTAGGGAGGAATTGACTGGCAGGATCCATCGCCACAGTAACTAACAATTCCAAAAGCTGGAAAAACCCCTCTGAGAAACCACCAACCAAACAACCCAGGTCCTAGTGTGCCCGGAGAAGCTGCGGGATGCTGGAGGGAGACAGTGGAGGAGCTGTGATGAAGCACCAAACACCCTGAGGAGCAGCATCAGGAAGGACTCGGCTCCCTCTCCTGCTCCCTGGGTCGGGATTTTGCCAGCTGCAGCCCTGGAGCCTCCAAGCTCTGGGAGGATAGTCCACAGCATGGATGAGAACTGGAGACCACGGCGTGGGTCTCTGTGCTGCTGGAACCAAGCTGGTGGTGGTGCAGCCAGAGCTGAAGCATCCTGACTTCTCGGCAGCAATGAACATCTCCAAACTGCTTGCTGGGCAAGCCCTGGACTATGCCTGGGTCTGGTGACCACATCAAGCATCACTTCTGGAGCAGAGACCTCTCTGAATATACTTTGGGATGTGATTTTGTGTTGTTTAAACCAGAAACCACAGCAGGAGCCCTGTGCTGGTGCCCCTGGCACCCTTGCCTGGCCAGCAGGGATGGAGCGGGGCAGGATCAGGCCCTAGTAGCTCAGGGTGGGGGGTTGCTACCTGCTTTAATGTCCATGATGAGCAGAGCCCTGTGGCAAGCAGGAGCTGATCTCACACAAAGTAGGACTTACTGTGCTTTCATCTTTCCTCTTGGGAAGTTCTCCATGGTTCATCTCATCAAGATGGTCATCTGGAGGATTAGGATTTGAGCTTGGAAATTGCAACATGGTGACCTTTCTCTGCCAGAATTACCTTCGAGTCTCCTTTGATCTCGGCTCAGGGGTGCTCAGGTCCCACTGCAGAGCTGAGCTGAGGTCGGTCTTCAAGGTGGAGAGGGGAAGATGAGGAACGGTGTTTGGTGTCTTCAAGGTCAAAGAAAAGGTGCCTGCTGATCCAGTGCCAAACTCTGGTGGCCTCAGCAGCTCTGTCTTCCTTCATACCCCTGGCCTTCCTGCCCAGAGTCACATCAGCCCTTGGTGACAGGGGGCTGATGGAGGGTCCCAACACCCAGAGCTCTTCTGCAGTGCTGGCTTGACTCTGTAGATGACATCAGCACTCTCCAAATGTTAATTACTGGTGCAGAGCAGTAGTTGATGGTGGTAAAAATTATTATCCAGCCAGATTTTTAGAGGATTAAGGTCTGATTTATTTTTTCTTTTTGGCCTGGGCACCCACCATCGTGGGTGACATTCTCCAGAGAGGTGGAGGTGGGATGGGTGGGTCATGCAGAGGAGGACCCAGACCTGGGACTGGTGTTTCACAGTGCAGGTTGGGGTGCCTCCAGCATCTGGCTCTGCAGGTCAGTGTTTAACCCCCTCCTTTTCTCTTTTCCAGCTTCCCATTACTACAAGTACAAGCAGCAGTTCATTTTCCCAGGTGAGCCTCTTGGGAAGTCTCCCCAGTACCGTGGGGAGCTGGGTTACCCCCTGGGAGAGTGGCAGGGTCTGGCCACGTCGCCCACACCCTCAGCAGGGTGGGTGCCCAGCCAGCTCTCCTGGATTAGCACAGGGAGGTTGTACTGGGGTGGGATTTCTCCTCAACACGAATATATTGTTGCCAGACCATGAGCTCGGGGTGCTGCAGGGCTGGGTGGCCCTAGGTTACACGCAGCTGTTGGACCTGGGGATGAAGGGAGGTTTTCCAGCTGGATTTAGTTCCCCTGGGTGCCCCTGGCACTGGAAGGGGTGCTGGGTGCCTCCAGCCAGGCTCTCACCCCACTCTTTTCTCCCCAGATGTGGTGCCTGAGACGCCGACCCGAGCCCCACAGGTCATCCTCCACCCCGTCAACTCCAACCCCATGTGAGTGCCTCCTCCTCCTCCTCCCAGCCACCTTCCCCTCCCCACGCAGTGCACCCTCTGCACCCTGCCTCCTCCAGGCACCCATGGGTGCTCCCTTGGCTCAGCAGGACCATTTTGGGTTGCCTTTTGGGCAGGTGGGGGTGGGTGGGTGGTTGTGGTGCTGCTGCTGCCCTAACCCAGCTCATGTCTCCGGCTTGTGCCTTGGGGAGGAGAAAGGTTGGAAGGAGAGGGCAGGGGATTGGTTTATAACCCACAGCGATGTGCCCACCATCAGAAAAAAAGAGACTTTCAATCCCATGAGACATCAAAGCTCAAGTGATGAAGCTTTTACTAAATTATAAGCAGAAAACCAGAGTCTTTGAGAGAGTTTTCACAGAATCCCAGAGTGGTTTGGGTTGGAAGGGACCTTAAAGCTCATCCAGTGCCACCCCTTGCCATGGGCAGGGTCCCACCAGACCAGGTTGCTCCAAGCTCTATCCAACCTGGCCTTGAACATGTCCAAGGAGGGAAGTGTTTTAATAAACATGGTTCTGGCAGCCCCACCTGCAATATTTTCAAGTCCAATAAACTTTGCCCTGCAATGAGCTTTGAAGTGCAGGATCTCCTGGGTGTCAGGAGTCACTCTCCCTGGCAGGTCAGGTCCGAATCCCACCTTCACCCAGGTCCTCACACCTCCATCCCTCAGCCAAGTTCAGCTCAGGGTGTCTCTTGCTGGTCCTTTTCCCAAATGCCATGTGTGAAGGATGTTACAAGGCAGGAGTTTGATGGATCGGGGCTCGCTCCAGGCCGTGCCATCGTTTGTGTCTTCCTCGCCCACACGCTCCCAACGGCATCGGCAGCTGCCGGGGGGTCTGGTGGATCTTGGCTCCGACAGTGGGAGATGATGGGAGGGATGGAGCTGCTGTCCCCAGGTGGGAAATTAATAGCAAAGTGGTGAAATCAAAGCCTTTTTTTTTTTTTCCTTCCTCGCCTACAGCAAAGTATCAGGCTTTTGAGAGAAAATAGCTTTCAACATGCAAGCTCTGTGTTCTCCTCTTGCTCACCCCACTGGAAATAACCCCTGGGAGCCACAGAGGTTATCCTGGGCTTGGCTGGGTTAAACAGCTCCGCTCCGGGCGGTTGGATACTCAGGAGACAGGCATCCGTGCCTGGGCTGAAGATCAGGCAGGAGGAGACTGCTGCTCCAGCAAACCACCCGTGCATCCTGATGGGCAGCAGAAGCCGTCAGCATCTCCCCAGGCTTCCCGTGCTGCTTAAAATCCCTGAGGCAGCTCCTTCCCTGGGATCTGTAGCTCCTTAGTGGCAGTTGGATGGGGTAGGAAGCATGGGACCACCGTGTCCCGGTGGCGTGGGGATGTTATGCCTCTCCAGTGATCCTTGCTGTTCTTTATGTTATTGAGAATAATAATTTATAACATATTTATTTTATTCCTGAAGCCACACGAGCTGCTCCAGGTGGTCTTCCCCATGGAATTTCCCTAATTCCCTGTTGACTGGCGGGTGTATTGAGACCCTGGTCATGGACGTGGTGGTGGGAGGTGCTGTGGAAGCAGAGAAGAACAAGAGGAGCTTCTGGCCCAGGGAGCTGTGAAATGAGACAAATTTGGGTGCTTTTACTGCAGGGAGAGTCTTGGAGACCTCCACATCTCAAAAAATAATTGAAACGAAACCCCTATTTTCTTCACTTTGGGCCAGCCAATCAACCACAATTATCACTTTGTCTGGCATTCATGGGGGAAGTAATTCTGATCTTTGAAACCACCTAAAAGTGCCACAGGCACATGTCCTGGCACTGCTTCACAGGGCCAAAAGCTGCCAGGGTGTAAATCTGTCCCTTACGCTGGGTTAGCCAGGAGTGACACCTCCTGCAGTGATGGTGCATCCTCCACACCTTGTGGGGATGGGATGGAGACCTGGTCACGTGCTCCCACATCACCAAATCCACACATATCCAATATTAACTAATGTAATAATTAGTATTGCTCACCCCCCCCTAATCCTGTGTGAGCACCCAGGGCTGTCTTAGGGGGTGGAGGTGGCTAGGAAAGGGGTTGCTCTCCCAGATTAGTGACGAGCCCGGTGTTTCTCCTCCTGGATCCCTTCATAGAATCATAGAATCATAATGGTTGGAAGGGACCTCCAGGGTCATCAAGTCCAACCTTTATCCCATCATATTCCTGACCATTGGACCATCAGACCATGGCCTCAAGTGCCTCACCAACCCGTTTTTTGAACACCCCCAGGGACGGTGACTCCACCACCTCCCTGGGCAGCCCATTCCAGTGCCCAACCACCCTCTCAGCCCCGGTGCAGGGCGATGCTGCGGGGAGCAGGACCTGTCACCCACACATGCACCCCAACCAACCACGTTGTCACCTGGTGGTAACCCGGTAATTCTTTTAACAGCCTGGAAGGAAACCCATTGCTTCAAATTGAAGTGGAGCCCACCTCGGAGGTGAGATGCCTGGGCTTGCTCCTCTACTTAACGAGCCCTTATTTTATATGTATGTCTTGGGGCACATTTCACAGGAACCAGTTAAGTTTAGCATCTGTGCAGTGGCATTGCTGCTAATTGAGTTAATGACAAGGCCTGATCCTGCCCACATATCTGTGTCCCCGCCCCATGAAGAGGGACCCTGGTGGGCTTCGTATCTGCCCTCAAGTTTATTGTTCAATGAGCTTCTCTGTGATGCATTAAAAACTGGGTGGGAGGGAAGGGGTGGAGGGTGGAGAGGGGGATAGAGAGGTACCTGCCTGGGTTCTCTGGGTCGGAGCGAGCAGTAGATGGGTTACGGGGGGTTTGTCCACATTGTCCTCCTTGGCCACGGTTCTTCATTGTGCTCACCATCCTTTGCCCGTGCTGCAGAACGAGGAAGGCGCTGAGGAGGCGCAAGAGTCTGAGGATGACTTCGAAGAGATGAACCTCTCGCTCCTCTCTGCCCGCAACTTCCCCCGCAAGGCCAGCCAGACCAGCATCTTCCTCCAGGAGTGGGACATCCCCTTTGAGCAGCTGGAGATCGGCGAGCTCATCGGCAAGGGCCGCTTCGGGCAGGTCTTTCATGGCCGCTGGCATGGGGAGGTGGCCATCCGCCTCATCGACATCGAGCGGGACAACGAAGACCAGCTGAAGGCCTTCAAGAGGGAGGTGATGGCGTACCGGCAGACCCGACATGAGAATGTGGTGCTCTTCATGGGAGCTTGCATGAGCCCTCCCCACCTCGCCATCATCACCAGGTAAGCTCTGATGCCTCCTGTTCAGCTGGAATATTTTTTTCTTTCCAAAACACCTTCCTGCAGTCAAACACCCCCAGGAGGCAAGGCCAGCCCTGCCCTAGCAAAGGGATCTTCTCCATCTGCTGTGATTTATGCTGTGAAGGAGATAGCATACCCATCTAAGAGAGCCCAGGAAGATTCATCTCCTGTAGAAGTGGAGCTCGAGACAGGAATGATTCATTTCAACCAGGGACAGGAATGATTTAGCCAGGAAAGATTTAACCTGGTGGGATTGGCAGCTTCTGTGCTGGGGTCTGTTTTTAGCATGGTGCCCTGATCAGGTCCCTGGATGGGTGATGGGGTCTAGACCCTGCTCAAGTGCCGTCATGGCATGGAAAGTAGCTGGCTGGCCACAGGTGCCAGGGTGGGGGCTTTGCTCTGCCCCCACACCTTGCTCAACAGCCAAGGATTTCAACCCAAATTTGTGGCTTTTCATGCCATCACAAGCTCCCTGCCCTGGTGGCTTCATGGGCTGCATTTGACTGGAGGGGTGACATCCTTTGGAGACAGGGAGACCCTGAACAGGGGCTGGGGGACTGCAAAAAATACGGGTTATTTTTGGACCCAAAAAATAGTCCTCTGGGAAAATTCTGCAGCATTTTGGATCTCCATCTATGAGCTGGCTTCAGGCCCAAAAGCTTTTTGAGAAGTGTGCATGCAGAGGCAGGGAGTGCTGCATCCAAAACCCCTTCCCGGGCAACCCCCGGCACCGTTGCCGCCTCTTCCCAGAGGAAAACGCGGCTTCTCCATCCTGCTCTGAGCCCTCTGCCTCCCTGATTTGCTCAGCCTTTCAATCCTATTGAATCCCAATCCCTGACGAACAGATTATTAATTTATTTTTTTAGCTATGAAGTGTTTTCTATTCCATCCCCTCTTTATATCAAAGCTCAAAGGTGCCGTTCCTGACAGTTGGACAAAATCAATACGTGTGCCGCGGGGGCTCGATGCATTAATACAAGGTGTGTGCTGGCCTTGCTTTTCATCCCAGCTTCATCCAGCCCCTTGTTAAAGGTCAAAGTCCAGCTCTATGGGATTCCCTAAATATAATGTGTGCTCCCAACCCCTCTGAGTGTTGCCCACTCGTTGCCTGCAGCCAGCGATCCCGCTTTTATCCGTGTTCTTTGAAGGTTGAATCAACACCACGGTGGGTTTTTGATTGAAACTGGGAGCCTGTTCGGTTTTCTCCCGTTGGGATTTCTGGGATGTGATTGGCTCACGGCCGGTGCTGGTGGTGGGTTGGCCGTGAGGATGCAGGAAAACCAAGGGGATGCTGGAAGGGGGTTCAGGGAATTTTTGGGGAGCCCAAAAGCAGGAGTGCAAATCCCTTAGCCCTGAGGTCATTTCCAGACTCAATGTCTTCCCCTTTGAGGCTTCCCCTAGGGCTCTGCTCTGCTGATGTCTCCCCAGGAGACACCTCTGGAGTTCTCAGAGCATCTTAGGGATATAAGGGTGGTGAAGGGCTTAGAAAGGATGACTTGTGAGGAGCTGCTGAGGTTGCTTGGATTGTTCAGCCTGGAGAAGAGGAGGCTGAGGGGGGACCTCATTGCAGTCTGTGGCTTTCCCCAAGGGGAAGAGAAGGGGCAGGGACCGATCTCTTCACTCCTGTGACAGTGGCAGGACAGGGGGTGACAGCAGGAGCTGAATCAGGGCAGGTTCAGGTTGGGTGTCAGGAGAAGGTTTTTCCCCCAGAGGGTGACTGAGCACTGGCACAGCTCCCCAGGGCAGTGATCACAGCACCAACCCTGCCCGAGTTCCAGAAGTGTTTGGGTGATGCTCTCAGGCACATGGTGTGACCCTGGGGTGTCCTACACAGGGACAGGAGTCGGACTCAATGGTCCTGGAGGGTCCCTTTCAACTCAGCACATTCTATGATTTTATGGTTCTATGATCCCTTGCATTTCCTGGGATGACAGTGCAGGGATACTCCCTTGGCCTTCTGCATGCAGTCCTTCTCTGGTCTTTCCTTGATCAAATATTTTTGTGGGCTTCTTGGGGTATCTCTGATCATCTCCTGTGGGGAAAAACCTTCTTGCCTTGTGGAGGTCTCCATCCCATAAGTGTTTCCTTCTCTGGCTTTTATTCTTGGAGTAGGAAAGTGTTTCCTAAGGAATACAACAGCCCTGGGAACCCTTTTGCCATGGTATAGATGGGAGCTGCTGCTCCAGAGTGGTAGGGAATGAGTTTGGGAAGAGTACAATGTGGTATGAGCTGGACTGGGAATCATCAAGGATGTCTGAAATGGTCCAGGATGTGGCACTGGGGGAGGAGGAGGATAGTGACCCCACTCAGGGGAGAGCATCCCTCTACAAACAGGATTTTTCTGAAGGGACTCAAAACCATGTGCGTTTATGGGAATAACTTTAAGCCAGGCTTTGCTTGGAGCAGTGGGAAAATCAGTCCAGGCTGCCTGGTGGGGCTAATCACAGATACAAACCCAGGATGTCCGAATTTCCTCGCCCGCTCCTCCCCACACACATCCCTGGGGCCACACAGGCTGTGTGCAGAAGAGACCCTTTTTCTTCTGGGTGCCCAGAGGTTGTCGCTCAAGGACTCTTTTTTTCCACCAAGAAAAAAAAAAAAGAAGCCATTTCTTGGAGCCATTAAAGAAATCTCCATTTTCCTGCTGGCACGCTGGAAGCAGCTGCCCGTCCCTGGAAGGGGCTTCACCGCGCCGTGCTGCCCGGCGCTGCCGCAGAGGGGTTATTTATAGACAAGTTTATTTATACTTCTTCATGTCCCTGCATTTTCCTTCCTGCCCGCTTGTGTGATTCAAGGATGGTCTCATTAGCAGAAAGAAATCTCCCCCTCCAAACACCACAGATAAAAGCCGGGAGGGCTGTGACGTTGCAGGGGAAACTGAGGCAGCAGCTCTGATTTTCTGTGCCTTGACCATTGGTCTGGCCAGATGATGGAGACCAGCACTGTTTAGTATCTTCATCAACACACAGTGGGATCGAGTGACTCTCAGCAGGTTTGCAGGTGACACCAAGCTGAGTGGTGTGGTTGACACTCCTGAGGGACCTGATGCCATCCAGAGGGACCTGGACAGGCTGGAGAAGTGGGCCCATGTGAACCTCCTGAGCTTCACCAAGGCCAAGTGCAAAGTCCTGCACCTGGGTCAGGGCAACCCCTGGTATCAATACAGGCTGGGGGATGGATGGATGGATGGATGGATGGATGGATGGATAGATGGAGAGCAGCCCTGCAGAGAAGGACTTGGGTCTACTGGTGGGTGAAAAGCTGGACATGAGTTAGCAATGTGTGCTTGCAGCCCAGAGGCCAACCGCAGCGTGAACAGGTTGAAGGAGGGGATTCTGTCCCTGTGCCCTGCTCTGGTGAGACCCTCCTGCAGTGCTGTGTCCAGTTCTGGGGTCCTCAGCACAAGAAAGACATGGAACTGTTAAGGTGGGAGCAGAGGAGGGCACAACAATGCTCAGAGAGCTGGAGCAGCTCTGATCTGGAGACAGGCTGAGAGAGTTGGGGTTGTTCAGCCTGGACAAAAGAAGGCTCCAGGAAGACCTTAAAGCACCTTCCAGTACCTGAAAGGTTATAAGAAAGATGGGGACAACTTCAGCAAGGTCTGTAGCAACAGGACAATGGGTGATGGTTTTAAACTGAAAGAGGAGAAGTTTAGGTTGGACATAAGGGAGAATTTTTTTACCAGGAAGATGATGAAACTCTGTCCCGGGTTGCCCAGAGAGGTGGAAGAAGCCCCATCTCTGGAGACATTGAAGGTCAGGTTGGACAGGGCTCTGAGCAGCCTGTTCACTGCAGGGGGGGGGGACTAGATGACCTCTAAAGGTCCCTTTCACCCCAAACCATTCTGTGATGCTTGAGTTGTCTCTTAATGTCTCCATTGGGGTTGGGAAGGAAGAAGTTCAGCATCAGTTGGCAATGGGAGGTGGTGACTCCAAAGAGTGCTTCAATCAGAGCTGCTAATAGATCTTCTCTTGGGTAATGAGTGGTGGGGACAGTTAACATTCATCTTAATTAGTCTTGAGCAAGAGCGAATGTGAGCCTTGAAGCTTGGAGCGCTGCATAATGGATAGCATGGAATGTCATCAAAGTCCTCGGCCTGGTGGAAATGAAAGGGCTGGAAAAATGTCATTTGTGCTGCGTACAGAGAAATGACAAGTTGGTTTTGCTGGCATTGAACGAGACAAAGCCAGGCCTGGGTAAGCTCATGTCAGCTCCTTGGGGCTTCTGGTCCCAGCCCCCGTCGGTGGCAGCGCGGGGAGGGGAGGTAAAGCCTCAGCTGCCCAGGAGGTCCTTCAAAGGACAAAGTCTAACAGTTTCCTAATGCTGTTAAAATGGCTCAAGCCACCCACGAAAGTAATGGATTGCAGAAACTACCAGGTTTTAGGATTCTGGGTGTTTCTTCTGGGAAAAAAAAAAATAAAAGGGGAGAGAGGGTGGGATTTTAATGCTTATTGACCCTCCCTAAGGCTCCTGGATCTCATCGAGGCTGAAGTGGAGGTGGGGGATCAGCACGCTGGGTGCAGCTTTCTAGGGAGCACCAAGAGCAAACACTGTTTGCCAGAAGGGAGCAAGGTTGGCAGGTCTGAAAAGCAGGAGGAGGGGAGGTTTGAGCTGGCGTTTGCCTGGGCTTTGAGCTCCTGCTGCCTTGCGGGGGGGATTTGGTGCAGCTTTTCTAAGACGATTACTTGGGTTTTAGTTAAAAGCTCAAACGTGGCACTAGGAGCCTGGGCAAAGACCCTGGGGTTGGCACCCTGAGATGATTCTGGCTGGGTTTTGGCTCCTCTCTCGTTGTGGTGTGATGCCCTAGTGACTCCAGATTTACAGGATACAAATTGGAGCCAACTCGGTGGCTGATGGTGATCCCACGCAGGGCTGCATGGCCCTGATTTATGGCCCTGCCGTGGTGCATTGTGAAGACCAAGGAGAACGCTGAAGAACATTAGGAATTAAGCTTGACCATGGCAAGACTATTTAAAGTGAACTAATTTGTCAAAGGTGCCTTTCAGCAGAGGAGCTTGGAGTATTTCTGCCGGAGAGGGATCACCTCCCAAAGTCTTCCCTGGTGGTTAGCGGTGGGGAGCTGAGTGCTGAGGAGGAACATAAACCCAGGCCCTCTTCTCATGTGACACACCAAAGGTGAAAACAGAGTTTGCTCTTTCTTCCCCTCCTGACCCCAGACCTGTTCCACGTGGGTATGGGGAGCTCTGGGCAAAGCTTTCATCGCTTGGCTCTTCCAAGCCTCTCCCTGTGCCAAACCTCCTGACGTTTGTGGTGTCCCAGCTCAGCTGAAAAGGATTTGGGGCTTGTAAATATTAATGCTTAAGGTGCTGGGTCTGGGTTTGGTATTTAATGGGTTTTGAAGGATGGGAAGCACTTGAGATGCTTGGTTTCCCCCACGTGTGCTTGTGGGGCCAGGATGGGCTGTGTGAGCCCATGCATGCTGCTTGCAGCCAGCCCCTTGTTCTCTCCAGGGAACAATGTTGGCCTTTTGGGGCTTGAATGAACAACAAATTGGCTTTTTCTCCTCACTGCAACCCAACAATCTCAAAATATATCCTATCAGCCTTCTTTCCTGCCCTGGAAGATTAAGTAGGAGCTCTAAATCCTGCTCAACAGGAGGGAAACTGAGGCATGGAGCAGCCACGCATCCCAGAGCTGGGCATTTCCGAGGTGTCTTTCAGGTCTGGCCCTTCTGTGGGTGTATTTTGGGAGCAGAATCCATGAGATTCTCCCTCCCCCTAATGTTCCCCACCTTCGAGCACCCACTTTGGGAGCCGAAGCATCACCTCCTGCTTCCTGCTCTGCCTCTCACTTCTTTTCCCTCCTCTTACTTTCTGCCGCGCTTCCCCCTTGCCAGCAGTGGAAGTAATGGAGCTCGTAGATCATATAATAAATTGGTATTGACTTCATGCCATGGGCTGGATCAGAATGGATCGGCCCGTGGGAATACACTCCGTAGCGGTCGATACGAGGCCATCAGGCTGGATAAATCTTGATAACGACTGACAACGGGAAAGTCAATACGTGTATTAATATATATGTTAAGTGAGTATATATCTTCCACCTGGGGACAGCGTGGCTTTTGGCAATGGGGTGGGTTGTGGAGGCGGCCGAAATATCCGATGCAAGGATGGGGAGAGGCAGCGTGGGTGTTTGATGGTGAAACAAGAGCTGCTCTGGCCTGTTGTAGCATCAGCTCAGCACCGGCTCAACGGGCTCCTCTGGCGGGGGATGCTCCAGGGGGAAGTTCCTCTTTGGATTTGAGAAGTGTTTCAAACTGCCGTGGTGTTTCTCTTTTGGCCGTGGCTTCTTGGGGAAAGCACTTCATGCAGCAGGACGTGCTGCTGGAGCACTTCACTGGAAAGCAAGGGATTTAAGCAGGTGTTTAAGGGAAAGCCTGGGATTAAGTGTGCTGCTGAGAACTGGTCCCATTGAGGCTTTCTGCTGGTCCCAGCTCCTCCCCTCCCTATCCAGTGACTTCTGGGCACGGCTTCTTGTTTTTTATGAGCTTCCTCAACACTGGGGATCCTCTTCGGGGCTGGGGAGGGCTGTTTGTGGGGGACCTGTGTGCCAGCACCCTCCTGCCCAGCCAAGGAGGTGGCTACCTGGGGAAATTCATCCCTCCTGCGACAGCGTGATGAATTTTTTATTAATAATAATTATTATTACTCTTCCAAAGTAGAGTTGGGTTCTAGCCTCGATCAAAAGACTACACTTCTTCCCTCTCTTCAAAAGAAGGGTTTTCTTTTTAAATTTCTCTTCTCTCCTGAAGTTCAAAATAGCAGGGGGATCACAGGGCAGGGAATGTATTCGGCTCCTTCAAAGGCAGGGAGAGGTCAAAGCACCTTCGCACAGCCCCGTGCGCCCAGCCAGCCCTCTCAGAGCCGATTATGGGTGCACCCTTTCAAAAAGCAGCAAGTGCCACCTGAAGCAGCCTGGATTTTTGGATGACTTGTTTGCAACCAGGCTTTAGATAAGCCTCTGGAGCCTGTGGCTGCTTTGCATTCACCTGTCTCGTAGCTCTTTTCCCTGCAGCTGTAGAATAGCTCGTCTCCTCCGACACTATCTCCTTCAAATAAAAAATGCATGGAGTTGGCTTTTTCTAAATAACTTGTTTTTTTCCAAAGCCACGATGGAGTTGGAGCTACTTTTCAGTGAGGCTGATCCTCCTCCTCCTCCATCCCTCGCCGTTCGCCTGCGCTGGCTGTAGTTATCTCGTGTGCCAGCTGCTGGGAAGAAAATTTTGCTGCCTAAGTAATATCCATCAAAGGATGGAGCTTCCATCAGGCGGAGATAGCGACCGTGGGACGAGGGGAGCGTTGTCTCTTCAGGCCTTTTCTATTTCCCTGTGCTAATTTTGCTCTGCAGAGGCTCCTCCGGGCGAAGCGCGGGCCAGGTTGCTGTGAGATCTGGGCTTTGCTGTGGGATCTGGGCTTTGCTGTGACCAAAACAGTTGCTCGTGGTGATTCCCTGCCTCCCCATTGGGGTGGCATTGGGAGGTTTGTATAAGGGTTCAGCTTGGAGGGGGAGTTTGCTGGGAAAAGTACTGGGATAGCCCTGGAGGGACCAAGCTCTGGTGGATGTTGATGCTCATCATCAGGCTCCCACTCCAGCATTTCAGGGCACTGTGCTGCTGCAGAGCTTTTGGCTGTTGCTTTCCTCCCTGCTCGTAGTCCAAGGAGGATGGATGATGCTTCTTAGTGTCTGGGGTAGAAGGGAAACCACACATTGCCTTGGTTGGGAGCGGAGGGGAAGGCAGCTCCCTGCTTGTCAGTGGGTGCAAGTGAAGGGGAGAGTGATGAAAAAGAAGTCATAGTCCAGGGGCTGAGATGTTTCTGTGCTCAGTCTCGAGGTGCTGGGGGTGTGTGGCTCAGAGCAGAGCTGCTTCGCTTCACCCAGGGGTTCTGGGGGGGTGGTAAGTCCCAGCAGAAGCAGTCCTGAGTATCCCTCGGTGGGGCTGGGAGGACCTGGAGCCCCAGTAGCACTGGGTGCTGTCAGCATCCCAGAGGGAATAGCTGGTCCAGGAACCAGCCAGGCTTTTTTATCCACCCCCACCAAGCTTTTCAGTAGGGGAAAAATAATAAATACATCTATAGGTGTGGGGCGTGAGACACACCAGCTTTCTCCTTGGACTGAGACCTAACAAACTCACTGCAGCTCATGTTGGTGTTACTCCAGCTGTCCCGGCTGGGTGTCCCTGCTGTCCTTGGGGTGGTGTTTGAGGATCTTGAGCTGGGTGATGCAGAGCTGGTGTAGCAGGGTGAGCGTGTGCCGAGGGTGAGATATTTCGTATTGATTTTCTCGAAAACAAAGCCTAGGGATAAAAATTAACCCAAACCCTCTCCCTTTGCTGCTCTTCCAGCCTTGTTTAATTTTGTTCTGCGCAATACATTTGGGGCTGCCTAAGTCTCAAAAGCACAACTGCCAGAAAGGGAAAAACGAGGCAATGTATGGAAACAGCCTGAAAACTTCCTGAAGAACTCTGGCACGTGCCAGCGTGTGCAGTACTCCTTCCCCCCCTCCCTGCTGTGGCTGCTCTGGCTCAGATGAAGTCAAATGAGTCCCAGCTCAGAGGCTCTGGTTGCTGCGGCCATATCTTTCTTAATTTTCCCCAAAGATTTCCTCTTTTCTGTGAAATACTAATAATCAGTAAACTGATGGGGAATGTGGAAACATCTGAGCAACCCCTCCTTGGCTCTGCCTTTCGTCAAGCGCAGATATAACCTGCTAGCAGAGGTATTTTTATATTAAAGTACTTATTAATTCCCACTCTCTCCCTCTGTGTCTCCCCTGGGTGTAGAGCGCCGGCTATCACCATGGTATCAGAGCTGGTTCCCCATAAATCAATATACTAGCAAGTAATGAGCTTCCTGGGGTCTGGCATTTATCACTTTGGGGTGTTTAAATGATCCGATTTAATTTAATGGGCATTTGTGTGGATGGTTGGGCAGAGGGAAGGAAAGCACAAAATATCGGTAAGTAACGGCACGGCAACCTGCGTGCGACTGCCACCCCATCATCTCTGCATTTATTCCTGCTCCTGAGCACGAGCCAGGCTGAGGTCTTCAACTTCATAGAGGTGATGGCCATCAACAGAGAGATTATGGCCATCAATATAGAGATGATGACCATCAATATTGCTGCAGAGGGGGGAAAAAACCCCCAATGGGTGGGGGCTGGATGAGGCTGTTTGCACATCGAATGGCAAAAATATCAAGAGGCAGTGCTCCAGCTCTTCCTCACTCATCCCTCCCAAATTGTTCCTCTGCGAGTCGCTTTGGCTTTCCTCCCATTGCTGATGTCTTCAGCCCACGCTGGTGAAATGCAGAGTGTTTATAAAGCAATTTGGGATTTGGCTTGCTTGGCTGAACACTTCAGAAACTCATTTTGAATAGAGAGTTGCATCTGCAGTAGGATGGGGCTGCGGGGCTGGGACTGTCCTTGTGCCGAGGAAGGCTGAGAGCTGAGGTTGTGCTGTGGATTGAGGGGGTCTCCTGGGTGCTGGAGACTCCTGGAAGGACCTCTCCATCTCCCCAAGCTGCCCATCCATGCTGTCCTTGCTGTCCCTTGGCTCTGGGATGAGGTTTGGTCACCGCACAGTGCTGGGACACATGTCCCCAAGCTGTGTGCTCTGCTGATGGATGGGATGGAGAGGTTTAGGAGGAGGAGACAAGGATATGTTTACGAATACATACTTCAGCGGTGAATAAGCCAGGATCTGTCTGAAGACTCAAATAGCCTGCCTTTGTTTCTGGTGTCAAGCGTAGGCGGTCTCCGGCCTCGTGATCGGCAGCATCGCTCGCTCACAGCCGGCTGGGTACCTCAATGCCACCACTCAACGTAGACCTCTTGAAGTGGCAAGGTAGAAGATGATGTGCGTGCCCTGGGAGCCGGGCTTTGTGCCTGCTGCTCCTGCCCCAATGGGGAACGATTGACGGCAGATGAGGAACGAGAAGAAGCGAAATTGTTCAGCTCTGCCATGAAAAGGTTGTGCAGGTGGTGGCTGAATGGGCTCAGGTGCTGCATAATAGGTATCAACCAGGCTTTATCTCTGCTTTGGCAGGTCCTTATCCAGCAAGAAAACTCTACAAATACCGGTGCAGTGGTTGCTAGTTGAATTCATTTGGAGGAGTTATTCATCGAGGGGAGGAGAAAGGCACCTGGATGGCTCTACCAAGGTCTGAGGAGTGGTGGTGGCATGTCCCATGCCTGTCATGAGTCACCATGTGTGGGTACCACCAGCCCGGGCCTGAGCGGTGGCCGCTCTCCTTGTGCCAGGGCTTGCCCCGGGTGCATCTGCTGCCTCCTTTAATGTGGTCCCTCTGTAAATGAAGTGGTGAGATGGGAATCTCATCAGTAGAGGTCTGCAGGCTCCACTCCCGGGCCCATCTCTGCAGTTTGGATAAGCAGATATTTGAGGATTTTTCTCTAAAGAACCTTTTCCCAAGAAAACAGCTGATCTGAACTCACTGGAGGGCTGAAATCAACCCCCAACCCAGTTCTCATCTATTCATCACATTTGTGGTGTCGATTCATGACTAACACAGAGCACAGGCAACTTTCTGGGATGGTTTTCTGGGGGGAAACACCAGCATTTGGTGGGGATAGCTTGGGGGGGGACTCCATGTGCAGGGGAGGTGGCAGGAAGCCTGTTGCATCGCGGCACTTAGAGCTTTACAGGGTTATTTAGCAAACCAGTGCCAAACCCCTTTGTACTGGAAAGATGGTCCTTCATGATTTTGCACCCGTTAATTCCAGTCATGGAAACTCAAGGGTTGTCTTTATCACTTGTTTCTGAGGAAGAGTTTGAGTGCGTGGATCCTGATCTTCAGACAAATCCCTATTTCCCCATGGCTGCAGCCAAACTCTCGCTGAAGTAGCCGGTTTAGCTGGAGGAAGATGGTGTTTGTAGTGGTGGGTGCCTGGGGGTTGCAGCCCAGCTGGTGTGCCCAGGGATGTGCTGAGACACCTGAGCAAGGAAAGGCGTCACTGAAGATGCAGTTGCATGGGTATGGAGATGCCCTGGACTCCCTGCTGGGGCTTGCTTGCATCCAGCAAGGCTCTTTACAACACAACCTGCAACAAAGTGCTCTGAAGGGTGCTGTTGGCTTTCCAAAATCCATGAGATATGGGTTCCTGCTTGACCATAGAATCATAGAATCATTATGGTTGGAAGAGACCTCCAGGGTCATCCAGTCCAACCTTTATCCCATCATATTCCTGATCATCAGACCATCAGACCATGGCCTCAAGTGCCTCATCAACCCGTTTGTTGAACACCCCCAGGGACGGTGACTCCACCACCTCCCTGGGCAGACCATGCTGTGCTCTCTGCTCATGGAAGGACATGGAGCTTTTGGCTTAGGAGCAGGAGGGTCCTTTGTACCCATGAGCAAGGTTTAATCCCAATAAGTGTAATCTCCCAGAGGGCTGCCCAGAGCTCAGCTTTCCTCAATTTTCTGGAGATGAGCCTCCAACATCCCTGCTCCTGGGGACTGATTGCTCACAGTGACCTTATTGGCATTGAGGTGGTGGCCTTGGCCATGCAGTAGTGATGGGTCTGGACCATGTCCTCTCCCTGGCTGAGCAGCGTGGTACCCAGGGTGGCTCAGGGTGATGCTCCTCAGCCCCTGTAAGGAGTCACAGCTTGGGCTGGCTATTTCCACCCTAAAAGTGCAAAACTCCTCACATCCCAGGGGACAAATCCAGCCCCATCCGTGCTGGCATCCCTGGGCTGGAGGGGAAAAGCTGTGGAGCCGAGCGAGGATGCAGCGGAGGGGAGAGCAGAGGAATCAAACCCTGTAACTTTGTATTTGTTAACTAGAACAGGATCAAATTAACGTCTGCGGTCACTGAAGCCTCTTTAACGAGATGTGTCGGGCGCTTTATTTCCCAGGCACAGGTATCCAGTCTCATCTTTCTAAAGTTGCCTGTAATGAGCGTGGGTGGATATAGAAAAGCAAAAAAGCCCTTTTTTGTGGGCGGGAGTCAAGGCAGCATCCACCCACGTACTCCATTATGATATTCAAATGTCAATATATTTTTAATTGGTTTATATCCCCCCCCTCCCCCTCCAGCTGCCTTTGGTAATTAAGGCTCTGTAAATAGATTTTACTGTAATTGGTACGAGAAGGAAAATTGGAGGACATTGTACAGTGCATTGGTGGTTTTTTCCCCCCCCTCCCTGTCTTTCCTCTTTTGACTCATGTTACATCTGTGAGTATTGTATCCTCCGAGGGAAGAGGCGGGGAGCCGTGGCCAGTTTTGCACAAAAAAGTCTGAAGCAGAGGAGCAGGTGGTTTGCTCGTGGCTGGGATGGGGGGAAGAGCTGGGGACCAGCCCGGGTTCCCTCTTATGGGACTCAACCCCATGGTAATGACCCCAGTACATCCAGCTCCCTCCCAGTGCCCAACTGGGGAGAGCCCCCAGTTTCCTTGCTGAATCTCCAATCTGCCTTGAGATGTAGCCAAAGCTCTCACAGTTATTTATAGTTCCCTGCTACAGCCACTGCCTCTATAATTTGGGGATGTTTCTCGGTGGGGGTTTATGAACCGTGGTTTTATCTTCTCCTTTTTCCTGTTCTTTCAGCCTCTGTAAAGGACGGACACTCTACTCGGTGGTGAGAGATGCCAAAATCGTCCTGGATGTCAACAAGACAAGGCAGATAGCACAAGAAATTGTGAAGGTACAGTATGGTGTGGGGGCAGCTCGGCACCAACGAGGGTCCAAATCTGGCCGAGCTGCTCCAGGGAGCTCTAGTGAAGAAGCTAAGGAGGGTGGGAAGGATCACAGCATTTGGCTTTAAAATCCAAGTCTCTTGGATCTCCCTCACCCATGTTGAGCTGGAGTGAGGTGGCACCAAGGCTTCCCACGGGCTCCCTGGGTGGTGGTGAGCTTGGGACTCAACCTGACCACAACTCCTCTTCCCCTTTGGAGGTGAAGGTGTTTTAAGTCCAGCTTTGCTGCTGCGAGTGATTTGCTGGTTGGATTTTCCTCTCCTCTTGGAAAAAAGAGAATAACCTGCAGTTGGTCTGAGGTTTCCACTTCTCTGTAGGGAAAGCATCCCAGCAGCCAAGGCACCTGGAGGAGTCAGTGCTGCAGGGCTTGTGGCAGGAGGCAGAGCACACATACATTTTTCAGAGCTAAAAAACCTTTTCCTTTCACAGAGATGACTCAAAGAGCATCTTCAACACTTCAGATGTGACCGTGTAAATACATGCTGGGGAGGAGCCTCACGCGGCAGGGTCAAGTGGCGGGGAAGTTGGGTCCCGAGCCATAGAATCATAGAATCATTCTGGTTGGAAGGGACCTCCAGGGCCATCAAGTCCAACCTTTATCCCATCATATTCCTAACCATCAGACCATCAGGCCATGGCCTCAAGTGCCTCACCAACCCGTTTTTTGAACACCCCCAGGGACGGTGACTCCACCACCTCCCTGGGCAGCCCATTCCAGTGCCCAACCACCCTCCCAGTAAAGAACTTCTTCCTAATCTCCAACCTAAACTTCCCCCATCAAAGCTTCCCGTTGAGCATCAGCAGCGGCTTGTTTTCCTAAGAGGTGTTGAGCCTTCTGCCAGGGTCAGGCTGGACTGTGGTTCCCAACATATTTAACAACAGATGATACCAAGGGTACCAAAAGTATTTGGCACATGTCCTACCATGGGATCCGTGACACCAATCCTGTGCACCCTCAAGGTCAGCCAGCACCTCTGGCCCCCAGCAAGCCAAAACCATCTGGTGCTGAGCTCACGCTTAATGTGTTTCTATGGGAAGAAGAAAAAGATTTCCTGGCAGATCTTAAGTCCCCTTAAATATTCAAATCCACATTATAAACCAGAATCTGTTCTGCAATATATCCTGAATGGTGACGTTCCCCTGCCTGTGCTTATGCTGTCTTTTATTAGATTGCTTATTTTGCACTTATTTACACCCAGATTTAGCAAAGCACACGCTGTTTTTAAAGGAAATTCCTCAGATTACCCCCAAGTCTCTGAGCAGGAGCTGACAGTGGGGCTCAGGCTTAACCGCTCTGCTGAGCCAGAGTTGCAAGAGATGTCTTGGAGCAGCAAAGCTCTGGCCTGAATTGGGGGTGTCTGAGCCAGCCCGGTGCCTCTGTGCTTCATTTCCATTTTTAATCCATATTTTCCACTTTTTAAAGATGGATTTTTCCCACTGACCAAACTCCCGAGGCACCACATAGGTTTGCCTTATGTTTTTTTCCCCTGATTACCACCACGCTCATGCACAGGGTTCTCACCTCCCAGATGTTCCCAGCAGGAGGGGATGGCTCGGTTCAGCCCCTTTCCCTCTGTGGATTGCTTTGCTTTGTGTGATGTGAGGTTTTGAGGACCAGGCTAAGAGACCACTGTCTTCTGCAGCTGCATGGGAGTTAGGAACAGGTTGGAAACCTCAAACTCTTCATGGTGTTGTGAGGCATCTGGGGGAAGCATCACTGGGTCTGTGAGATGAAAGCATTGCCTTGAAGAACAACACCCATGAGATCTGCTGAAGATCAGCATGACTGCACCTAGACCTGGCTGTAGCCCCAGTAGCAAGTGTCTTCTCCTCCGTGGGAGTACAGGGTTGGGTGCTCCTGCTGCAACTTACTGCAGGGCTGAGGGGCATGAGATCTGAGCCAGCTCCCTGTAGGAATTAGCAGAGGTCCATCCATGTGCCCTGGAGGAGTTTTAAGACAGCAGCTCCTGCTCACAGGAGAGGTCCATTCTCAGTGCCGTGCCCCAGTCCCAGTGCCGTGCCCCAGGCTGGTGTGGGAACCAGGAGGAGCAGTTTCTCTGCCTTCCCACCTCTCCATGTCAACCATCAGCAGATGTTAAGGATGTTTTGGTGGACTTGGAGGAAGCTGGTTTGGAGAAGCGAAGGAAAACCTGACATCTTTGGTTTGTTGGGCTTGGGTGGCATCGCCCAGAGAAGCTGGAGGCAGGACCACAGCGGAGGCTTTGGCTCTGCTACCCCATCACGACAGTTGTTTGGCTTTATCCTTTGAGTCCCCGTATGCCCTAGGGGAGCCGTCGAGTTTATTGGATTAGCGGGTGCGAGGGCTCTCGTTACGCCGTGACCTCTGGAGGCCGAGGTGGGTGATGGCAGGAGCGAAGCCGGCAGAGGGAGCCGGCTTTTCGTGCACGCCGGGCAGCCGAGCAGATGAAGGCATTACTGGTCCGAGAGTGTTTTCTCACAGATCATCCCAGGGGCGAAGGTGACAGGGCTGGAATTTACAGTGGGATCTGTGCGCTACCCCGCTGAGGGAAGCGAGGTGTTTGGGTTTGCCTTGGGAAATACCTTCAGCATCCATCACTGGTGTGGGAGGTGCGTTCCCACCCACGGGCTGTGTGAGCACGGGTGCAAAGTTCCGAGCTCCTGTCACCCTTGGTTGCTGAGAGGCAGCTGTGGACCATCCTTGTGGCTCTGGGTTTCATCCGGTCCCATGAGTGTTGAGGGCCCTGCACTGCACCTTGTAGGAGAAGCAAGGCTCAGGGCATGAAGATGCTGTTCCTTGCACAGCCCTGGCACTTTGCGACTGTGACAGTGACATCTCAGAGCAGATTTTCAAACCTCATCATTATTTCATGTGGGGGATCCCTAATTAATCCCAGTGCCTGGAATGGTCCTGGTGTCCAGCTGCAGCTCCAGCGTCTTGGTGCCAGCTGCAGCCCCAAATCCTTCCTTTCCTCCAGCATCCCTTAGCAGAGGGATGTGATCACTGAGAGGTGCAGTGAGCCACCCATGACATGCTGGGTTGGGGTGTTCACTGTCCCTGGCCACCCCCAGCCTCTCCCATTGCCCCTGGAGCAGAGCCCCATGGGTCTGTGCTGCTGACAAGTCCTTGTTACCTCCAGGATTTTTTCCCCACACCTTGGCCATTTGCATTTGAGGATTTGTGGGGTTTTCCAGCAGCTTTCCTAATTTTTCCAGATCATTTCTGAATCCCGAGCATGCCTCCCAACTACAAACTTAAAAGTACATTCTTGTTCCACTGCCTGCATGGTTAATGGTGATAGGTGAAAAGATCAGACCTAGGATGAACCCTGTGGAAATCCAGTCAATAAATCCCCCTGTCAGTGATGGACAACTGATATTCGCTCCTAACCAACAGTTTGCTGGCCCACTTGGAATTTATTCTGCAGTAGTTTCCTCTAGACCAAGTTTTTCCTAGTCTGCTTATGAGAATGAAAAGTGGGACAGCATGGAAAGCCCTGCTGATGCCAGGATAAATGGCTTTTCTCACCCTCCCCATCCCAGGAGCTGGTTATCCCGTTGAGCTGAACGTCGGCCACATGGAGCTGCCGGCAGTCTGCTCGATCTGCTGATGCTAAACGAGCCCGGTGCAGGCGAGTTTGGATTTCCCACCCGTGGCCTTTTTTTGCATCATTAGCAATAATTTTAATTAACCACGAAGTAATTTTTTTCCTAGGGGAAAAGAATTAAGGCAGGATTCCTGCGAGGAGCTTGTTTCCAGGCTAATGGTGTCGGTGTGCGCGTAGGAAGCACTAATGGCTCAGCTGGGGTAGTGGTGATGGAGAGCTTTGACTTATTACCCTCCTGCTCCCAGCCCCAAAAGAGAACGAGGGCGAAAACATCATCATCATCATCATCAATTTCTCAGCAGAGGATTTCAGGAAAGTGACTGCCAGTTTGGTTTGCTGCTAATTTTTCTTGCATAGCCAATTAATCAGGAAGATGAGTGGGTGCCGTTGCTGCCAAGATGCCCCCATCACGGTCCCATCACCCTCCGTGAGCACCACCCGATGCCTGTCCCAAGCTGGGGACCCCCCTGGACCCTTTCTGGAGGGACATTTGAGGACGTGCAGCCTTTGTCTGTGACCCAGCCGTAGCTCAGTAGCATGGATATGCTGCCATGGCACAGGGATGGTCTCATCTTGGCAATCGTGGGGCTGCTCCTGCTCTGGCATTATCCTGGCTCTTTGTGCTGCTTTCTCAATTTGGGGGTATTTTTCTCTCTCTTCCATTCTAGGGAATGGGCTACCTGCATGCTAAGGGGATCCTTCACAAGGATCTCAAGTCAAAAAATGTTTTCTACGACAACGGGAAGGTGGTGATCACGGACTTCGGCCTCTTCAGCATCTCGGGAGTTCTCCAAGCGGGCAGGTAGGACATGGCATGGTGGACATACCAGTGTTCCTCCCCAAGCCCTGGAGCTCCTCTTTGAGCTGGGAACTTGGGGAGGGAGCCCAGAAACCTCCTCCGCAAGTGCCTTTTTGGGTCTGCAGCCTCAGTAGACGTGAGGACAAGACCTTTTGAGTGTCCTGGGGCCACCCCAGGGATTTCACCATCTCACCTCCTGGGATTTTGCTTTTGGGGAGACTTGCTTTGGGAAAAGACCAAGATGTGTAGCTCCTGCAGAAATCCCCCAGCCACATTCCCTGCTAACACAGCTCTGTGCTCAACGCTGCTGTCAGGTTTGCAATGTGAAGCCCCAGAGGGATGGAGAGAGCAGGGCAGGGATCTCTGTAGCGAGGTGGGCCTGGGCTCAGTGCCGAGCTGTGAAAACAAACTGCTCTGCTCCTTGGGTGCAGAAGATGCAGCTTGTTTGATTTGATTTGGTTTCATTTGTTTGTTAAACCTGGTGCTTAAAAGCAGGGTTGCTTTTAATTGGTGGGGAGGAGCATGACGCTGCGTGTGAGCCTTCACAGCCTGGCACAGACAGGCAGGACCTGGTCCCAGGCAAGGTCTCTTGGACCCAATGTCTTCCTATGAGTTGGGTCATTTCCATGGCCAAACCACACTGCAGCAGGCTGGGAGGTGTTCTGTTTCACCAGGGCCAGCAAAGCTGGTTGGTTCCTTGGCCTTTCCCTAACACCGTTGTTATAATCCCCTGGCATCTGCTTCAGCTCCTGCCTCTTGGCTGATGAGTGGTGCAGCCAGAGAGCAGCCCGGCTTGAGCGGGGCCATCCCTGTGGTTGTCCCCAGGCTGCTCTGGTGACCTTTTGGATGCTGCAGGCATCTGGCCATGGTATCTGCACCAAGCCAGGGCATGGAGCAAGACACAACGAACATGAGAGCCAAGCTCGGGACATTTACAGCATAGTGACATTTTTTGGTCTCTTTGGGTTCAGAATCAAGCCCATTTGGTAAATATTCCTTATTAAATGTTCCTTTCTCAGTGTTTTTTGGGGTTTTCCAGTGGTAGGCATGACAGGGCAAAGAGTTTCAGCAGCTGTGGAAAGGAAGAAAAGCAAAGCTGGAGGGAAAAGGAAACAGAAGAGCGGAAAAAAAGAACAAAGATTGTATTTTCCTTTTCTTGTGAAAACAGAACAAAAAAAAAATAGTGCTGCTGACTTTTCTCACCGGGTGAGCTTTGTGTTAGGAGCAGCAGGGGCCAAGCGTGGCGTTATCGGCGCTGGCAGCTCGGGCAGGTTTCCTCCGGCAGTGTGGTACCCACCTTCTGCTCCTCTCGGGCTCCATCACCCCACCTGATGGGATTTGTTGCTGGAGAGGTTGTCATGACCAACCATCACTTTCTGTCGCAGATGCTCAGGAGATAAAATACACCTTGGAAATTACCTATTTTTTTTTTTTCTAGTTCCTATGTGATGAGGTCAAAGAATTAGAGGAAAAGGCGACGGCCGCCTCTCTCCATCCCACACCTTCATGGCGAGCTGGGCAGCCAGCCTTTCCCTCCTGCTTGCATAAATATCATCTGGTTTTAGCACAAACTCAGCCAAAATCTGAGGAAGCCCAAGAAATCCAGCAGTGCTGCTGTGGAGAAGTGGCTTTTGGCTCTTGTCTGGGCAGGAGGTTTGGGACCTAGGTCCTGCAAGGATGAGGTTGAAGCTCATTCCAGCAGTGGTTTTGGGCAAAAATGGCCACATTTTGCCAGGGACATTTGCTGTGAAGGTCAGAGGTGCTCTGGAGATGAAATGAGAGATGAGACGCTGGGGAAATGGAGTATCTGATGAGGTGGACCAATGCATGGCCATCTCTGCTCAAGATTGGGTTGTCCCTTGGGGGGTAAAGTCCAGGATGTGACTCAGGAGAGGAAGGATGGTCAGAAATGCAAGGTTGGGCAGAAATGAGCAGTGTTTTGCTTAAAAAATGGAGAAAAAGGGGAAATTTCTGCCTCAAGGAGCTTTCAGTGTGGTTGCCCTTGGCTGCTGGTGGCACATGTCTTCTGCTGGTGAAAAGCTGAGAGAAGGCTTTGGGGATTCGCACTCATCAGCCACCATGAATTTTGGCACAGCAAGAGCCTGCAGGTCTGATTTCCCTTCTCAGGGTGGGTTTTTGTCTGGTTCTGGTTTCTCTCAGATGAAGAAGAAGGATAAATTCAGTTTTGAGTCCTTGGAGGCTTGTGTGGGCAAGCATGTACAGAGAAGTGAGCCAACTTTGCAGGTCAGGTTAAGGACAGTGATGTTGCTTTAGATGTGAGTCAGAACTCCAAACTGGCCTGTTTTCACTTGGGTTAGAAAAAGTCATGGCTTAAAAATCCTCCTCGTCCTCCTGGAGCAGGCTCACCCTCAGGTCATGAACACACCCAGCACAAGGAGTTTGCAGCATCCATCCATGCCATGACCCGCTTATGCTGCTGGAAAACCAGACAGCTCTCACAACTAAAATACTTGCTGCAGAGACTTTATAACCTGGTGTCTTATCCCAGTGAAATCAGATTTATTTCTGTTTTATTTGAACATGACTGGGGGTGGTGGGGCTGCTCTGTAATGAGGAGGAGCGCGAGGTGGGTCTTCAGTAGGAGGAAGAGCTCTGCTGCTCTTCCAGCCTTGTGGCTTGGCCTGTCCTTTGGTGGGTTTAGAAGATGCTTGGTGGGTTGTGCTGCTTTCTGCCAGTGGAAGTGGCCAGGTCAGCTAGGAAGTTGGCCAAACTTTTGTCATGAAGCCTCAAATTGCTGTAATTGAGCTGCATTTGGGATCACATTAAAGCTCAGACCTCGTTGCTGGAAGCTCATAAACCAGGAGCTGCGTGCTCAGGTGTATGTGAGCTGTGGAGCCAAATCTGGTCCCTGGAGCATCCCGAGGCGAGCCTGGACTCCATTCCTGGGATATCACAGCACTGGGTGACTTGAAAGAGCAAAAAATAAAAGCCCCCAGTGCAATTCTGGTCTTGCTGAGGGTGGAGGAGGAGATCTGAGTGCTGCCCACTGTGTCCTGCCCGGAGACGGAGACCATAGGCACTGGGAACAACGAGCAAGGTCCTCCACTCTTCTCTAATTGCCCTGGTGCTTAACAGCAGCTTGTAATTAAGAGGATGTAATTGGAGGATGGCGAGGGAAGCCAGCTGGGGAGCTGAAAGCCTCCCCTCTGCGCCAAAGTGCTCTTGCCTGTGGCTCCCAGGGACCAAGGGTCCCAGCCCTGCCAGAGCTGCTGATTGCGGCTGTGGCTCGGACACAGCGGGGTGAAGAGGAGCCGTCGAGACCCTGGAGGGGGCATGGAGGCTTCATCAGCCATTCCCTGGATCCTTCCCCAGGGAGGGGATTCCAGACCTCGGGGTGATGCCCAGGGTCAGGGAGGATCCGTACTGCGTCGTTGTGTGCACACAGTCATGGGAAAAGCCAGCCAAGGGGCACTGGGAGGTTGTCACCCTGCCTCGGGGCTGGGTGGAGATGCCCATGCCTGGATGGTGTCCCTTGGGAGCTGGGCTCTGGGATTTTGGCCCCAGCAAGCCCACAGCTACCTCTTACCCCTGCACATCACAATCCTCAGCAGGACATCCAAGCACAAAGAGGGAGAAATCCCTTGATACAAGATGTTGGCTACTCCTTCTCTAGCCCAACATGACACAGGACAATTTTTGTCACCTCCTGCAAAACAACACTGCCCAATCTAGGCTTGAACACACGATCAGGCTACTTAATGTGTTAGCATCAGTGGTCCCTGCTATTTCCCTGCCTGGGGACCCTTTTCATGCCAGCAGTGCATCCTGAGTGCCTGCTGGAGGATGCAAAAGGTGAAGAAGCAACCAACATCATCTTCAAGTGTTGGTCAAAGGAGCCTAACGTATTTGTATGGAGCAGGGGGACCTTGAGGATGTAGAGGAAAGGATGACTGAGGTTAGCTGAGTGGTTACGGAGGGGGGTTAAAGATGAAGTGAAGTCCCTGGGTGGCAACTTGGGGTTTAATGGCAATGTCACAGCAAGGATGGGCCACTAACAAAGCCAGGCTGCTCCTGTGGGTGATGGCATGGGTGGCTTGGACACCAAGGTGGAGCTGAACACTTGAAAACACTGATTTCCAGGCCATGATTATAGGGTGGATTTAGTTGGAAGAGACCCTTCGAGATCCCCAGTCCCACCTCCTGCTCAAAACCACAGGGGCCAGCTCAGGTGTCAATGCTGGTGGGATTTCATAGAATCATAGAATCATTCTGGTTGGAAGGGACCTCCAGGGTCATCAAGTCCAACCTTTATCCCATCATATTCCTGACCATTAGGCCATTTACACTGGGGATCACTCTGGCCCCCACTCTGTTAAGGTGTTTTGGTGCAATGGCCACAACGAGGGCCCCAACAGACCCCACATCCCCATGGGCAGAGCTGAGGCTTCCCCTCACCACCATCCTGTGCCCGGATTGTGCCCTCCCACCCGGCAGGGACAGGCGTGAAGCCACCGTGCCAGCATTTCTCAGAGCAGGGTTAAAACCCAACTTTGCAAGGATGCCGTAGGGAAACCAGGCTTAAATGCCCCTGGAGAGGGTGGGAGGGCAAGGTGGTGATGTCCCCCCTGGTGGTACCCATGGCTTTGGCTCCGTGTTCCGGCAGGCGGGAGAACAAGCTGCGGATCCAGAACGGCTGGTTGTGCCACCTCGCCCCTGAGATCATCCGCCAGCTCTCACCAGACACCGAGGAGGACAAGCTGCCCTTCTCCAAGCACTCGGATGTCTTTGCACTGGGGTGAGTCCCCGTGGAGTGGGCGGGCTGCAGAGAACGGGTGTGGTTGTGTCAGGTGTGAGCTGCGATGGGCTGGGGGACTTTGAAAAATTTTGAGTCAAACCCCTCTAAATCCCCAAATCCTCCTGTTTCTGGGTGGCTCCGGGGATGCCAACCTGGTGTCATCCCTCTTCTGCATCCTTCTGGGGTGGGTATAGATGGGAAGGTGCTCTGAGTGCCAGTGGGGGATGCAGAGGGTTGAGGATGAGGAGGGTTGGGGACACAGGTCCGGGAGCCCCCGGACACCCCGATTCTCCCCACTGCCACCCCGGGGCGGGGGGGAGATGCCAGAAGGACAAGAGGAGAATTGATGGGTCTCCTTCATCTCATGGCTCCTGCCCTTTATGTGACAGCAAAGCCCCCTTAGGGCAGAGCTCAGCCGCACCCCGATAAAACCTTTCCCGAGGCGGACGCAGGGCTGGGGGCTGATCCAGGGGATTAATTTCTTGTGGCTACCTTAGAGGCTGTGGGGATTAGCTTGCGTGGGGCTGTTATCGGAGGCGATACTCCCATCAAAACCGCAGTAATTACAGCTGAAAGGGTCTGGCTTTTTTCCTTTCCCTCCCCGAGGTTTAACTCTAGCACAGAAATACAGCAGTAATTAAGGGATCATATCGAACTGAGAGTCGGGTACTCAGACTTAGCTTTTCCTCTTTCTTTTCGAGCATGAGCTTTGCCCTTACGCAAAGCACGAGTTCCCTTCAAAGATTAAAAGATTTTCCCACATTTTTTTCCTCTTTCTTATTTCTGCTGCCCTCCGCTGAGCCCGCGAGGCTCACGGATGATCCGGAGGGTTATTGCCGTCGCTGCCTCCCCGTAGGGATTTAAGGCTCAGTGACAGCAAGAGGAAGAGATTTTTTTTAAAAGACTCCAGAAATGTTAAATTCAAGTGTGTGCGAGGGCGGTGCGGGGCAGGGGGGCCGAGGCTGGTGGTGTCTCCTCACCAAAGCCAGAGCGATCGCGGCAATAATTAATGTGAGATGCATGGTCTTGTCGTGCAAAGGGAGGTGGGGCAGCAGACCCCTCTCTGGAGCACCATCCATACCTCAGGAAACACAGCCCAAGTGTTTTGGCTTCATCTGAAAGCGGGAAGGGGAAAAATGAAGCCCCAAACTCCCAACTAGAAACTTGAATTAGATGCGTTGAGGCACCTTCCAAATCCCTGCTCCTGCCTGGGCATCTCATCCTGTGCCACCAGCACCTGCCCCCTCCCAGCCCCCCCATTACTCAGCACCAATAGGCATCTCGTATTATTCAGATTTGTGGATATTTGCAGCCAAACTGG
Source organism: Aegotheles bennettii (assembly GCA_013398125.1). Taxonomy (NCBI): domain Eukaryota; kingdom Metazoa; phylum Chordata; class Aves; order Caprimulgiformes; family Aegothelidae; genus Aegotheles; species Aegotheles bennettii. The sequence continues at coordinate 73,626 of VZRW01012472.1, forward strand.
GCATATTTTTCCGAAATTGGGAGAGGTGATTTCTAAAATCAGGAATCCCTCTATCCGAGAGTGATTCTTCATTTATCAGACCCCCTCCACTACCTATTTCCACCCTAGTGCCATTTCAACCCTGGTTCTTGCTGCTGTAACCAGCTCTGATGGCATCCCTTGAAAGGAGAAGCAGCTCCAAGGAATTTGCCTTGGAAACTGGGGCCAGTGCTGCGGGAGTCGGGGCTCATCCAACCTCTGGGTGCCAGAAAATGAGGATGAGAATTCCCAGGCGGTAGCGGGGGCAGACAACAGTGGGGGCGGCTGCCAGAGACACCCTTGTTTTGGGATATTCCCTTGGATTTGGGAGTCCTGATGGAAAGGAGGGCTTGGCTGTTGCTGGGAGCGGTGCAGCAGCAGATGGCTGCAGGTTCACGTGTGCCATCACCCGGTGAGGGTGCCGGGGAGGGTTTGTGCCATGGCTTGGACGGCTTTTTTGCGGCTCGGAGAGATTTTTGGAGAAGAAAAAGGGAAAAGTCAGAGCAAAAGTGAATGTTCAGGCTTGTCCTCAGCTGGCACTCACTGTCCCGTGCAGCTGGAGCTGGTGGCAGAGGTGGAAGCGCCAGCCTGGCAGCTGGACCATGTATTTCCCCCCTGTGTTATCTATGAAGCTGCTCTGTGGGCAGCAGGGCCAAGAGCTACTGCAGCCCGGCAGGAGATTCCCACTTGATGTACCAGGCTCATGGCTCTGCCTGTGCCTCTGCCTGTGCTTCCCATCAACCTCCATCCCAGCTGGTGGCTTGCCTCAGTTTCCCCATCTGGAAAACAGGAGCAGTGGTATCTCTGTAATGAGCACTGAGCACCTCTGGTTTCAGATCTGGGCTGAAGCATCTCCTGGATGTCGGTGATTTTGGAGCAGGGAGAGAGGGTGGATGTGGGTGCAATGGCCAGATGTCCCCCTGTCCCCCCCCAGGATGGCTCCAGCTCCTTCCCATCTCTCATCCCTGCTGTCTCCCAACAGCACAATCTGGTACGAGCTGCACGCACGGGAGTGGCCCTTCAAGACACAGCCAGCTGAGGCAATAATCTGGCAGGTGGGAAGAGGGATGAAGCCCAACCTCAGCCAGATTGGGATGGGCAAGGAGATCTCGGTAGGTGATGGGGAACAGATGCTGGAGCCCCATGTGTGTGTGTGGACAGGGAACGTGCCCCACTGGTGCATGTGCTGAGTGGAGGGTCCCTTTGAAAAACACTCCGTGCTGCCCTGGAGCTGCCAGCAAAACACCAAGGAGAGATTCCCTCCCCAGCTGGTGGGGCTTGGTCCTGCTGCTGTGGCACAAGCGTTCAGCTTGCACATCCCCTCTACCCCAGCCCTTGGCAAGGATGTGGGGATAGAGATGGGGTCCTCATGGGATGGACACACACCCTTCTCCCCAGCCCTTCTCAAGGTTGTGGTGATGGAGATGGAGGGTCCTTATGGGGGTGACATGTCCCCTCTGCCCCAGCCCTTCACCAGGATGTGGTGATGGAGTCAGGGTCTTCATCAGGTGGACACATCCCCTCCATCTCAGCCCTTCTCAAGGATGTGATGATGGAGATGGGGTCCTCGTAGGGTGGATGTTGGGTGTGGGTGTTGTGGGGGGGAGAATGACTGGCTCTGATCATGCACTGGCCCTATGTGGCTGCAGGACATCCTCCTGTTCTGCTGGGCCTATGAGCAAGAGGAGAGACCCACCTTCACCAAGCTCATGGACATGCTGGAGAAACTGCCAAAGCGCAACCGTCGCCTTTCCCACCCTGGGCACTTCTGGAAGTCAGCAGAGTAAGTCCCTACCCCTGACTGTCCTTCTCCGTGCTGGCAGGCAGCTCTGCCCGTGCTCCTCAAGACCCCTCTGCCACAGCTGGTGTTGGGGGAGCATGGGACAACCTGTGGGTGGATTAATGCTTTATGAGGGGGCAAGGACTGGTAGGAAGGGTGGTCACTGAGTGCTGTGCCCGTGCCAGCCATCGCTGCAGGGCTGGTTGTCCCTTTTGGGGTGAAAAATCCTCTGAAAGTAGTTGGAGATGATGATGAGAAGCTTGGTGACGTGCTCCACCAAGCAGGAGGAAGAAGCAGGGTAGGTCCAGGGCCAGGCAGGGGGTTATCTGCTTGGGGGACATGGGCCAGGGCTCCAGTGCCTGCCTCTGCACCACACTCAGAGCAGCTTTTCCTCCTGGCAAGGTGATTTTTCCTTCTTTTGCCCAGATTTAACTGATGGGGGGGATGCCCTGCCTGGGCCCCCACTGCAGCCTGCGTCAGCCACCACAGCTGGGACAAGACCATGGTCTCTTCTACTCCCCCAGACCGCCTGTGGCCAAGTCCTGCTTCATTTCCTTGCGTTGGCTTAGTCATGTCCCTCTGCTCCAGCAAACGCAGCGTAACAGGGTCCCCAGGCAGGGCTTCGGGATCCAGCCTTTTGGTAACAGCAGGAAAAATGCAGAAGAATCACTTAGAAACTCGTTTTCTTTCCCGGAATTCATCACATTATGACAAACAGGACCAAGAGCTGAACCCATGCGGAGGTTGCACGCACACAGGGGGGATTTTTTCCTTCTCCTGGCTTGCAGCCCCAGCCAGTGGAGGCTGCAAACTGGGATGGAGTGGGGATAAGGTGAGCTAAGGGAGAGAAGTGAGCGCTTAGGATGCTTCCAGCATCCCTCTTGGACCCCGCTGAGGGTTAGAGATGCTGATTTCTCCTCCTGCATCTCATCACCAAATCTCCTTGTCTCCTTATCTGTGCGCCAAGCATGGGTGGTCCCAAGGTTACAGGATGCTGCTGGAGTGTCCCCTGTGCCACCTCCTATCCCCAAGTGCCCAGGGGCTCCTAGGAACAGCACAAAGCCAGCGCTCAGGTGGCTCCCAAATCACCTGGAACTTCAGTAGTTAATCAGGAGGGAAGTTAATTACCAGTCCCTGTTCCGAGCAGGCACCAGGGTGGCTCCAGCAGCCGGGCAAGGGAAGCTGAAGGTCGCTGAAGCCCAGAGCAGCAGGCTGTGTAATTGCTCGGGTGGGTTGGGGAAGGTTTTTGCAGTCACTGAGCCATGCTCTGCCAGCCACCAGCTCGGGCTGCCCAGCAGCATCCCCTTCAGTACCAGCCCCCGGGGAGGGAGGATGCTTCAGCGTGGCATGGGCTTTCCATCTGAGCTGCCACCTGCCTTGGGGACTTGGCCCTGGCCACTGGTCCCGTGTTAGGTCCTGGTCCCGGGAGCCCTGGCTGCATGGGGACAAGCTGGCTGTGGTACCTGGGGGCTCTGCCATCACTGTGTGGGGGGACAGAGGGCAAAACTCCCTCTGTGGTCCTGCTGTTGGGGGAGCTGGCATGTGTGTGGGCAGACCCAACAAGCCCTTTTCCCTCTAGGTGATACCAAACCTGGGAAAGACACGAACTGGGCTGGTGGGGAGGTGAAGAAGGGCCTGGCTTTGTTTGGGGGCAGCCCCGTGGCAGAACCATTTGGGGAAGCTTTTTACCCTGCAAAGCATGGGGTGAAGGGCCCATTGCTGACTCTGCTGTGTTGTGTCCCCTCCAGGCTGTGACGGGAGGAGTTAAGGGACGGTGCCTTCCTCCCCCTGCGGTTCTCCTCTTCCTCTCCGCTTCCCACCCTGTGCCACAGAGGAGCAGCAGGTGCCGTGGGACAGGAATGAGCCTCTCACCCTGCGAAGCCTCTGCAAGGGCTGGAGGAGCTGAGCCGGCGGCCGAGCCCCGGGGACACCTGGCCAGGGTGGGACAGGGACAGCTGGCAGCTCGCTGTGGGCACAGGGTTGGGTCTCAGGCTGGTTCCCCCCATGCAGGGGCTACCCCCGGGGCAGACGGCTTCAATCTCACCCCAGGGCTCCTCTGATCCTGATCCACCATGGTCAATGCTGATGATGCTCTGTTGGGGAGGATTTGCTTTCTGGTTCTCAGTGGGTTTATTTAATTTCCTTTATTTTATTTTATTTTTTTAATGGGAAAAAAAAAAAGGGGGGGAACTGCTGCTGATCCAGGAGTTTAGCACTGGAGCCTGCCGGGGTCGGGGAGTGCTGCTGCTATTAGCTGCCCCCTGCAGGGAAATGCATCTGCAGAGCAGGAGCTGGAGGGGTCCTGCTCCCCCGCGCCTCGGCAGCCCCTTCATGGGCAGCCGTGACCTTTCACAAGTGGCTTCTCTACCTCCTGGCTATCCCCACTTATGTTCCCCCCTCGTCTCCAGCTCGGCAGGGCACATCTCCACACTCCTGTTAATTTAGCTCTTTGCCCCTGTGCATATCTAATCAGCGAACCTCTCCCTCTCTCCCTCCCCAGCCCTGCTTTGCTCACGGCTTTGCCCTTCGCTCCCGAAGGCGCTGCCGAAGCCCCAGGTTTGGGGATGCTCTGGGCCAGGCCGAGCTGGGGTTGGGATCCTTCCCCTCTCCTGTTGCCTCGTCCCTGGAGCGGGGGATGCGGACGGGCTCTGGTTTTACAGAGTGAGCGTCTCCCTTCCCAGCGAGTGAAAGGAGGGATGCTGGGATGGCTGCAGCTCCTGTCACGCCTCATCCACTGGACCCGCGGCCGTCTCAGCATCCCTCCTTGACACCCAGCATCCTTTTTTCTCCTGTATATTCATCTGCCATCAGCCAAATCCCAGACCTTCCCAGAGGGATGCTCTTTGGGCAGCGTCTCAGAGCTGGTGTTGCCATCTGATTGTCGCGTGCCGGTATTCCCCTCTCCCCATCAGCCCTCGAGCCCATTAGATGAGCTGTCAAGCGACGGATGAGAGCAGATTGCATCTTCAGGCCTTTATTGAGCGTAATTGCTTGACAGGAACCATCCTGAATAATTCAATCGTGGTCTAAGTTAACTTTAATTCAGCGACGTGACGAGGCTCTGCAAACTAACCAGCCCCGGTTTGTTTGCTGCTCCTCGAACTCCCCCTCGCTGGCACTCGAACCGCTTTAGCCTAAGTAAATGAAGATTAAGAACCTAATTGTGGCCAGGAAGAGCTGTCACTTTAATTGGGGGGCTGTGGACGAAGGTAGTTTTATTCCTTAAAGCTCTGAGGGGGGCAGGGGCAGGGGGGGTGAATCCGGCCCCCGGGCGTGCGCAGAGGGTGCCCTGGAGGAGTCTCCTGCTGATGTTTTTGGGACATTTGCTGTGCCAGGTGGTCACATCTCACCCTCAGATGTTTTGGATAAAGCAGGGATGAGGCAGGGCCACCTTTGATGCTGAGGTCAAGCGGTATGAGTGAGCAAGGGCAGGGTGAGCCCTTCTTTGTGCTCATTGCCCCCTGCAGCAGGCAGCATGGGCTGGTTGTGGTCCCCTGGGTGTGACACTGCAGAGCTCAGCATAGGTGGCTGAGTGTCACCTCATCCCAAAGGATGCTCTGTGGCTGCTTACCCTCTGCCTCCTCCACATCACACCTCTTCCCTCACTAACCCACACCAGCTTCTTCATCCCACCCTGGGGCCACAGAATCAATGTCCTCTGCTGCCCATCCCCCCCATCCCAACCCTTCCCCATCATCTCGTGCCCACTCCATCTCTGTGCCTCTGAGCACGTGTGCCATAAACGTTGCACTAATCCTCAGAGTCTCTCTGAGTTTTCACCAATGCCTTCACCCACGGTGGGCCTGGGGTTTGTGGAAGAGCGTGAACCCCCACTGCTGGGGGTTGTGGGAAGTTCTCACCAGGAAATCACCAGTCCCCAAACCACATTCGGATGGAGTGATCACAGGAGAAAGGTGGTGACCTTCTCACTCGGTGGTTTTGGTTTCTAAAGGCGTGAGCTTTGTAGGTGGAGATTTTTGGGAAGATGAAGAAGGTGATGCTCAGCACTGGGGGTGGCAAAGTGCTGCAGCCTGGTAGACGTTGTGCAGATTTATGGTGGAAGGTCCAACATCCATCTTGAAATACAGTGGGTTTGCTCTCTGTACCCCAAGCCCTCACTTGCCTGGAAAGTCCCACCTTGAAATATCCCCCCATGGGGTCTCACCAGCCCTTGGTGAGACTCAAGGAAATAAGTGAGCTGGGGAATGTATTGGTTTGGTTCCCTTCCACACCAGGTCCTCACCAGGAGCACAGAGCTCTGCAGCCAAGAGTTCCCCCCCTGGATTTTGGGCATCCAAGAGAAGTTTAATGCTCCTATAGCAAACAAAGGTTGTGAACTCTTCCTTCATCTCCCTCCTCTTTCTCCCCATCTTCCCATCTCGGCTGGGCCATGAGCAGAGCCACCACACAATGGCATCAATGGAAAAAATCTGCCCTGTATTTATCATAAATGAGCTCAGAAGAGCAGCTCCTTCCTTTCCGTTCAGCGCAGCAACAGTTGTTGATGCAGCCGTGTTCTTTGCATCATGCCTTCTTATTTTTGAAAGTCTTAATTATTTTAAAAAACAAACAAAAAACGCCAACAAATCTTACTTTTTTATCCCCCTGTTTTTTGTTGTTGTTCTTTGTTTTTTGACTCCAGCTTTGTGCGTGGGTTTTTTGCCCAGTTTAAATATATCCAGCCCTTCAGCAGGCAGGGAAGGGGGGAGAAGCTCTCCACAATGCCCTCTAATGGGAGATCTGATGGAGCGAGAAGGTCCATCCGGTGGCTCAGTTTAGCTGTGTGAGCTCGAGGAGGGACAGGGGTTATTTCCACATTTTAGCCTGCTGTTTCGAGCAGCAGCTTGAGACACCAGGACCCACTGACAACCCCAGGGTACATCCCCAGCTCTTGCAGTGAAGCAGCCCCAGTGATGCTCTCCTGGTACAGTCATCGAGGTCTCAGCTGCTTCATCCTTCTGATCACTCTCCAAGGCTCTTCCCCATTTCCCCACTCCCTGAGCTTGCTGCCCTCAGAGGTTTTTTTCCAGTGTCTCACTGGTAGACACCGCATTTGGGGCTGGGTAGTGAGGTCACTCCTGGTGATGGAGGTTCTGGTGCTGCATGGCCCCAAAGCACTATGTCCTCCTTTGGCTGCTCAATTATATCCCCTGGTCCTGCTGCTTCTTCTATCCACCTTTCCCCCAAAATCACCCCAACCATCACTGAGCTGGGACTGGGCTGTTCCTGGAGGTGATGAGCTCAGAGTCCAGCCCCGGTGACTTTTCTCTGGTATTGACCATGGCAGGAACCAAGGTGATTCAGATTGAAGACAGAAACAGGCAGAAATGAATGTCATGGAGGTGGAGGAGCTGCTCAACCTTCAGGTTCAGGAGATGCTGTGGAGGAGTAGGTGCCTATGGCTTGGTCCCTTTGGCCAGGCTGAGGAGAAGGGGGTCTGCACCCCCCAAGTGCCGTGGGGAGCCGTGGGCCAAGCCCACTGGTGGTCAGCGCTCTGCTGGGCACCTTCACTTTCCTCCCTCCTTTCTTCACCATTTATTTATTTTTTTTTTTAATTTNTATTTTTTTAAAATTTATTTTATTTAATTTATTTTTTCTTTTTTGCAAATCGTGATTCTTCGGGAAGCTTGGTCAGCTGCAAAAGCCTTCTTCATTTCTGGTCCCTGTAAAGTATGCTGTTACATTTTTCTTGTACATAAGGTATATATAAATATATATACATATCTCTATATGTATGTATATAGATATATACATATATAACGAGCTCTAA